>JBAMBK010001931.1:0-77340 GCA_037043435.1 Drosophila suboccidentalis
AAACGATTAACGAGGACGAGAAAGCACAAACGGAGACACTGGCAAAACAAACGTATTATTTAGTAAACATACAATTTTTAAACAATGCAAAATAAAAAAAGGTTAAAGTTTATACCTTTGATTCCAATATTCATATTGATTTTAAACAATTTCTTTGCCTATTCGTCACAATTTTGAGCTTTTGTAATGCTGTTAATTTTAAGCTTGGCGCACTGATAAAACTGATTGTCTAGTTCCTTACTCTTTTGTTGCTTTTTGCAAAAAGAACGAATTAATTGGGACAAAATGAACTATTGTTAAAAAAAAAGTACAGTTATACAGTTATGGTTATAATATTTTGACTTTCATATTTTGCATTTTTCACCTCTGACGGATCTACTGTGCACTGGGATACTGCAACTGTGACTAAAGGATATATAATACGAGTGTTTGTATCTAGGAAAGGTTTATATTGTAAATGTTTTAGACTGAGTTGGATTAGGTGTTCAAGCAAGTGGTAAGCATTTTGTTTGTGTGCCATAAGAAAGCTAAAAACAATTATGAGGCGCTTTAGAAACAAAAACGAGCACACATAAAACGCTTTTTATGTATCCTGTGTTCGTCATTGAGCTAAAAGCGCCTTGGACAAAGCGATTAATATGAGAGGAAGCCAACAGTATAAACATTGCATGCTGGTTTTTGGCCTGAATTAACTTATGACCACATAATATTGCAGCTCTACAAGTGAAAGCGGCTTAAGCTCAAATACCTTGAATTAGAAGAGTTGAAAGTAAAGTAATTGTAAACAACATGCAATTGACCAGTTCAACAAAAACAAGCGAGTAAAGAGAGAGTAGTGAATAGAAATGAAAGAAGAAAGTAGCAAACAGAGAGTAGAGTACAGATAAAAAATTAGAAAATATAGTGTAGAAAGAAGTGAGTAGCAAATATGGAGAACCAAACAGAGTGAAGAGAGGAGCGAGTAAATAGTGACGAGTTTAAAGTAAAATACAGATACTAAGGAATACCCAATAGAGAGGAACGAGTAAAGAGTAAGGAGTAGTCAATATAAAATAGAGACAACAGTACAGTGAACAACGAGTAAAGAGTGACGAGTATAGAGAGGAATACATGGACCAGTCATTCTACTTTCAAATATGCTAGATCTAGCCTGAAATAAGCTAATCTGGCATAAAAATAGCGAGTTAAGAATAGGGATGAGCAAGTAAAGAGTGACTGGTATAAAGTAAAGTTGGTGAAAAGTAAAAACTTGCGAGTAGGTATAGAGTAGAGTAACGAGTATAGAGAATGGAGTAAATGGTCAAAATAAATAGGAAACAGAGAGTAAGATAATGAGTAGATAGAACGGAATAAAGAGTTTCGATTAGTAGAAAATAAAAAGTAGAGAATCGAGCCGAGAACATTAAGAAGAAATTGGGATCTTTGTTACATATTATATGGAAGCTCCACTGTAATAAATACAAAAAATAATGAAGAGAAAAATGAACAATAAATTGTAAGCTATTTTGTTAGTGGCGTACAACTGGCAAACGAGTCAGTCAAGTCAGGCCAAGGGGTTAACAACAGTCGAGCTATAGAACATCTATAACTAGCATAGCTAGCTGCCACTGTCATGCCCAGACTAGAGCCAGAGTCATGAACGTTATTGTTGATGACGACTCGATTCGATTGATAGACAGACGGCAGCAGAGCTCGCTCATAATGCTGACAACAAAACAATCATCCAAAAAGACAAACAAACATTCTACAGACAATGGGTTGGACAATGGCCCCAGACAATCAACTGCGATGGCAAATGAAGTGCATGATGAGGAGGAGTACGATACGATTCCCTTAATGGCCCAGACATCATGGCAGCTCCGGCCACAACCCAGAAAATCGATGAGAAGCCAACGTTTACCCAATTTCTAGCCAAAACTTGTGATATTTCACGCCATGCTAACGCACGCGATGCAGTTGGCCCATCAATATTTCATCCTCAATTCCCATCCCCTTGATATCCACGTCAACTTGACGGGCAACGTTTAAAAGTCTGGTCTGTCATTTTCGGGACACGTAAAGCCATGCACACTCTAAACAAACTCTATGTGAATTCAAGAGTGAATACTCCTATGTATAGGTGCGTGTACGTTTTGCAACTTGCTCTCAATTCTCAGTGCAATCGTCGGAATAGTTAACTTTTAAGCTAAACCCTTGACATTTCATTGAAATACCGACAAACTTAAAGGGGCCAAGCCGATTCAAGTGAAAGCAAACATTTTTAAGTGATGAAATAATCCTTGACCAAAGTAGACAGAGAGTGGAATTTCAAATTTGAATTTAGTTTTATTAGTGATATGATCCCATACTAATGATGCATGCATATAATGGAATTTGTTTTAATATAAGAATAATAAAGGGCAGAACAAATTTCTCTTTCTGATGATATAAAGGATATTCGATGCTAATATACTTTAAGAAATGTTATAGAATGAAAAAGTAAATCGTTTCCACAATGGTATTTTTAATTAAATAGTACCTGTATAGCCTTTGTGATGAATTAGATTCCGAACTTCGAACGTTTTCAAAAAGTAAAAACGAAAACGAACGTTTTACTATTTGCTGTTCCCAATTTCGATCGAAATGGGCTTGTTTTTACTTTTCGAACTCGGTTTCGAAAACAATTCGAAAGTTCACTTTATATATTTCAGGTTGAATATATCAGATAAAAGGTAAATTAGACTAAAACTTCGTTGTTCAAATTTTGTTATTCAATTAAAGCTAGCAGATTTAAATTGCTGGGGTTGGTATCGATAACAAAAATTAAAGTGAAATTTAGAACAGCTCGGTTTTGTTTTTTATAAAACATTTTATAGATGCTTTTAAAAAAAGTCTTTTAAAATACACTGCAACTGCTTAAACATGAAATAGTGATAGTAATCGATTCTAAAAATGTTCAACATTATTATAATTTTCAGTTCATAATTTTAGGTATTTATTTAAATGCTTTAAATGGCATTCAAATGGAATTCGGAACAGCAATACACTCGATTTGTGGCAAATCGACTCGTTTTCGGAATTCAGAACAAAACTTTGTTGTGGTAAAAGTGAAAATTAAATTTAAAAATAATAAATTCATGAATACATAGATATACCCTATATCTTGAATATATATTTACTGACATTTTGCACAAGTAACTGTGTAAATTGGATGTGTAATTGACTTATTTCTAGCAAGCACTTTACCATAAAAATCAACCCCATCAGCTAGTGAGCTTCTAATAAAAGCTATCCAATGTTAGTTTGCTAGCAATGAGTTAATGACCAACCCTTACTCGAACACACATATACATACATGTATTTCATATGGGGTCATCTATATTAAGGCATTATTTGTGAGACACGCACATGCTGCAGACAACCTTGACCCAGAAGAGCTAACGATATTAATTAAGTAGCTGCCTAAAGTAAACAATAGAAAAACGTCGTCGAAGCGGCACTTGATTAAAGCCCATTTGCAAGCTTCAACCCTTGGTTAGGCCAAAAGCTGCTTGCAATCTTTAAAAGTGGCTAAAACCGAAGCTAAAGTACGAGTAGTACCCGCAATCAATTAAAAAGGAAAAATGCATTTGCCATTTTCCATTTTCCATGCCCATATTGAATGCCTCAAGGAGCGAAGACGCACATAAATAATTCAACGAGTGTCAGATGCATTTGCAGTGAAAACTTTCTCAGACGCCATTCAAAGCGTTCGTTGCAACTTGCAACACAATGGCAGCGGACACAAAAGCTCCTGCCTCAACATTAAAAGGGTGCAAAGTTAGTTTTATTTGTCTAACGTTGACAGCGCCAGGAAAACAACAAGAACAATAACAACACGTTGAATCCGTTAGAAGCAGGGAGAACATCAATCTGAGAGTCATTTTAGGGTAATTTGATAGTTGGCTCGTGCGTAAACAGAAGCCGAAGGATGCCTAAGAAAATTATTTTCTTTCAACTATATGTTAATAGCAGAGGTCTGTTACATATGGGCATTTCCACAGAAAGGTCCACCGCGGCCAAAAACGTAAAATTGATCAAAAACTCACATCTTGTGAAATTTTCTTCCAGAAATGTATTTAAGTTATTTATTTAAGCAATATACGCTAGAAGAAATTCAATAGGATGAACATATAGATTCTACATTGGAATAAATTAACTTTTTCCATATTTATGTCAATTTTCTTAAAAATTGACTACCAAAATGGACCGTTTGTATTTTAACGATTACACTAAGTAGGACAGTAAGATTGTAACATGAACCATTTTAATTCAAAGAAATATATTGAAAGTTGAATTTAAATAAGTTTTTCGGGCTGTTTTCGATATATAATTTAAATATAGAGAGACAGAAAGAACATAAAAATAGTGATGGTAAAAAATGTCCCGTGCGCGATGTCCCGTGCGAATTTAAGTCAAATTGAATTTAAAAAAAAGTGCAAGTCGTCTTTGAAAAAAATCATAACCATTTTTAAGAGGCATCAATACACAAGAGTTTTAAATTAGTTGCATTAAAATATTGCCTCTGGATTCGCTGAAATTATTTTTTGAATTGGTTGACCTCACAAGCCACTTCCGTTTCGTGTCCCGTGCGAATCACTTAAATTTTGCTATTATCTTAAAAATTAAAAATTACCCAAACTCAATCTTTGCACCAATGAAAGAGCTAATAAAATGCTATATGTTAAGCCTTTCATCAGAAAAAAAAACCGTTTCCTTTTTACCGTTTTTTTACATTGAATGTGTACGAATGTCCCGTGCGCGAGTTTGGAAATGCCCATATATCTATGACATTATTTAATGTAAGCTAACATAACATACCGTAGAACAGTTGGAAGTGCATTTTAGTAACAGATCTCTGTGATTCAAGGCACCAGCACTGAGATCTGCAACATCGTTAATTAACATTTTAAATATTGAAGTTGGGACTTCCAACTTGGGATCCATCTGGTTTTAATTTAATAGTGGCTTCATGCGTTAACAGAAGCTAACTCTCAATCCTATATTAACAGCAGAGTGGTATTTATGTTATATTACTTATTGTTAACGAACACAGAATAACATAGAACGGTCACGCAACCCGCGTTTTAGGTAGTAGCTGAGCTCTGTTATCTAGTAATCCAACACAGTGCTCTCCACCACTGTTGAAGGAGCTATCTATGAGATACTTTGGAATATATGATTACAGCACAATTCTGTTGTGATCGTTACACCATGCTGTAAAGCAGTGGTCGGCACCAACACAGTCATATGTTTGCATTGCGTTAGTGTGCATTTTTGTTCGCCTAACAGCGGAATAACAGCGACGTTAACAGAAGCAAATCGTAGTAGTGTGTCGTACGTGAGTGTACATGAGCGGCAGCGCAGTCGCCACGAAAATTTCCTATGCGCACGAGATAGGGCCGTGCCGATAGCTGCTGTAAAGCGATGTGATCAAAATATAGAAATGAATTTCAATCAATGAATTAGCTTTACAAGTACGCTTGATTGTTTCTAACCCAGCTCTGCAACAAAGGACCATCAGAGTCATAGCATACAAATATCGCGAGATATATGCACTTATATACGTAAATGCTTATGCACATATGGGTATTTCCAGGATCGCGAACTCGACATTCGTACGACTTTAAATGAAAAAAAAAAATGGCAAAAATTGACATTTTCAAAAATGTTTTCTCACGTGTTTAATGCATTTTATCAACTCTATTTTTATGATAAAAGACAATCTTTGAAGACTTGTCGTTTTTTAATTATTTATAGAAAACAATGCATCGCGAACGCGTCGAAAAATGGAAGTCATTTTTGACTTCATCTTGACAAATGCGAAACTCTCCGAAATGTGGCGAGTAATTTGGAAGAAAATACTCTTAAACCATAATAAAATAATGTAGTTTTCCATTTTAGAAATAATTTTGATATGTAACTACCGTTTTATATATTTTACAAGTTTTCTTAGTAATTTGTAACGTGACATCGCGAACGTGACAAGATTTCCACCTAGTTTATCCAAGAGTTTGTTCATCAAATTTTATTCTATATTCCGATATATAGCTCTTAGAACTTGTTTTAAATTAAACTTTCAATATATTTCTATATATTAAAATGGTTTATGTTACAATCTTACTCCCTGACTTAGTGTAATCGTTAAAATACAAACGGTCCATTTTGAAAATCAATTTTTAAGGAAATAGGCAAAAATATGGAAAAAGTGAATTTATTCCAATGTAGAATCTAAATGTTCATCCTATTGAATTTTTTCTAGCGTATATTGATAAAATAAATAACTTGAATACATTTTTGGAAGAAAATTTCACAAGATGTGAGTTTTTAATCAATTTTACGTTTTTCGTCGTGGTGGACCTTTTTCTGGAAATGCCCATATGTATGTACATAACAGAACTCTGTAAAAAAAAACATATGTAAATGTATATGCTCATCCCCGCCTAAAGTCTTACAATCGTGATGAAAACGTAATTTTTAAAGCTGTTGCAAAGTTAATGAACTTATTTTTACACCTAACAAATTCAAAAATTCAAAACTGTAATTATGATTGCGTAAGATTAAAAAAAGTTTTTAAGAATCTACCGATTGAGGTTAACTCTGCATTCTATTGTTTTGAATTTGATATGCAAAATGTCGCTTTCCAAGTTTACATGGGTTATCGTACTCCGATTGAGGTGAATGTTCATTTTCGAGTGCTTTAGGACCAATTAAACAAAACAAAAAAATAAAAAATTTAAAATAAAAACTTCGAACATTTTTTGTCCAATATAGTTTTTTATTTTTCGTTGTAAATCGGCACGGGTTATCATACTCCGATTGAGTTAAAAATTTATTTCCGAGTGCTTTAGGACCAAATGAACAGAACTAGCCCGTATGCGTTTTAAAATAATGACCGCAAAAATAAGGGACACCCTAATCTAGCTAGCTTTGTTTGAGGGGGAGCTAATACAAAAAAAACAAATTTGTGGCTATGAGCTAGGAGGGGAGAATGTCCCCGACCGGCCCCCCATGCCAACCCCCTTGCACAGGCATAAAGCGTCATCAAATACATATTTATTTAAACTACGTGTACATACATAAATATGTATGCATGTATGTAGAGTAATTTTGTCAATTCTTACCGTTCTCAATTGTCTCCTTGGCACAGGATATTATTTTTCCTTTGCGACGTCGCAAATTCGACTCGAAATTGTTGTCTTCGATGAAATCATCGTCCCGCGCCGCAGCAGCATCTGCTCCTCCGTTGCCATCTTCGCCGGCTGTTGTTGTATTCGTTGTTGTTGTTGTTGTTGAAGACTCCGGCACATCCTCGGAGGACTGACGGTCCGCATAGCCCGAATAGCCATCAAAGACACTGCCTCTCCCTTCTGGTCCACCACCTCCTCCTCCGCCGTGTATTAAACTATCAAAACTTTGGCTCATTGTGTGCCAAAATAAAACAAATCTCTTTCTTCTCTGTTATTATGATATTTTTTCCTTTGTTTTCAGCTTCTGTATGGTGTTCACTTTTGTTATTAGTTTTTGTTGATAAATTGCTTTTTAAAATTTGTTGAATTTGTTGAATTTCAAATGTTTTACTCTTAATGTCCCCGAATTTGTCGCGTGCTTATCAAACACATTGAATCGTTCATTAATCATTTTTTCAGTAAAGCAGCAAGAAAAATAAAATTCGCTGATTTACTGATATCATTAATAAGCTCAAGGAAATGAAAATAAAAATATGCTATACATAAGCGTGTTTTGAAGCATAAGAAATAGGAAAAAAAAAGAAAACACGCAGCGCATAAGAAAGTTAAAAAAACTGTTAGTGTAAAAGCTTTTGAGACCCTGTACCTAAAAAGTATTAGAAGTCTTATAAGTTTGATAATATGAAAATGTGCCCATCGAAAGAAGGATGCATCTTCAAACCCATTAAGTACACGTATATACAGTAGCGGACAGAGAAAAGCGGACACCATAAAAGAGCGGTTTTTGTGGCTTTTTTGCAGGCATTATTAGAATTTTTTAAAGAATTTTTTCGCATACAAGCATTTTTTGTTTGAGCCCGAGGAAAAAAGTTTAAAAGTTAGACTTTTACAAAAATTCGAAATTTTCAACGGGTACATAATGGGTTAGGGAAAGTCTTGTATCATTCAAACAGTTCCTAGGCCTCGTACGTTTTGCCAATGGTAGAATAAATAAAAACTTTAAAAAAAACTCCAAAAAACCGCTCTTTTTTGGTGTCCGGTTTTCTTTGTCCGCTACTGTACATTCTTCATTAGCATTCTTGATTTCACTGCGTTCGGATAATAAGCCCCCCAAAAGGAATATTATACTAAAAGACATTTCTCTAAGTAAAGAGTGAAAGCGATAAAACATAAATGTATGAATTGAAGTTCTGTGAGCAAAACTGCAACTTGCAAGATGACTGACAGTCATCAGCCTTTGACTTAATGCAGCAGGGCTCTATTCGTTATGTTTCAGAAAGTATCCCATCTCAAGCAATTGAGGTGACGGCGACTTTTTTGTTGTGGTTCTGTGCTTGAATTCCGCTTACAAATATTCATATTTATAATAATATCAATTAGATTTGGATTATTTTTTTTGCACAGGGTCTCTTACAGTCAAGTTTGATCGGCAATTGCCCTTCTAGTATTTTTTTAAAATAGTTTTTCATTATTATTATTTTCATAGTTCATTTTCTGTTTTACTAAAAAAAATACAGGATCTCACACAGTCATGTTTGCTAGACTGTAATCTTTCCTAGTGTTTTTCCGTTGCCGGCTAGAAAAGTGGGGGTTGATTTCCGTAAGGGGAGTACTCCCAGCTATTGGACCTTACAAAGTCCAGCGCCCCTCAAGGGTTCAATGTGCGTGGGCGTCACACAGCTAACTGGGATTTCTCTATGTCTCATTTCACTAGTTTCTCACTAGCTTGTTTTCATTCTTCGTTTATTTGCCAGCCGGATAGCAATAACACAAACAACACGGAAGGCACTCGAAATTCGTCTGGTTATTTCATAATCGCTAAGCTGCGATTTAGGTTAAATCATTTCACATGGACACAAAACAACAACACACAAGCCACTTTGGTCTACAATTTGTTTAACAGTTTATTAAAAGTATTGCATACTTTTTAGGGCGTCATTAAAAATGTAACTTGATCGCCGCTTCCTGCGCTACTTTGTTCAAATTACAGTTGAATTTAATTATTAAATTACCAACAATTTTGTAGCAATTATCTGATGCACACGCGAATTAGAGACGCGTTTGCACGCTGGAAAATGCCGTCAGAGACTGAAATGTCTCGCAGTTGGTCAACTGCGCCCAAGCTCAACACTGCAGTGGGGGAGAGAGCGTGGTGAGTTTCTCATTTATCGATTTTGTTGTGTGCGTGCGCGCGCGATTCTCTCTGTGTGAGTGTTTGTGTGTGTTTGTGTGTGTTTGTGTGTGTGTGTGTGTGTGTGCGTAAAGAGACAAAAACAGAGAAGTGCAAAATTCGTATTGCCCTTTTTGTTGTCATACGCGCCTTTCGTCGACTGTTGACAATGATGGTCGAAGGGTCGCGAGTCGTTAAGGGAAAATGTTGCAGCAGACAGACGCATGCAAAAAGCCGGCACAAAATGAGACAAAGAGCAGCACAAAAGAGAAGAGCAATACACAACAAACATATAACAATCATTTCGAATGCTAACTGCCATAAACAAATAGTTCTATTGCTAAAACATTGTAAAAAATATGTAATAAGAAACAAAACTGGATGGCAATTCGAGTTTCGAAAATTAATCTAAAAATTAATATATGTAAATTATTTTCATATAATTATTTATCATACTTTCTTAATTGTCAGCAATATACTTAACACATCCAATTATATGCAATATATTCTATTAAAATGTTTGATTCTTAAATGTTGATAATATAAAACAAATTATCAAATTTACCAGGGACTGCAAATAATGATTGTTTTTTTTTTTGTAATCAAAAAATCATTCACTTCTAATAACTTTGAGACACCGAGAAAAATACCAATATTCATCTTTATGGCTCATTTATGCATTTTCACCATTATTAAAAAATTTTCAAGTTTTATAGATATGCTCACAAAATAATGGTTAATTTTAAGTTATACTTTACTTCTCAACCAATAATCATTATTTTCAAGCAAAAAAATAAACCATGGAATAATCATGAATCTAGCAAAATAAAATATTTTTCTTTTAACGCGTTTATAATATATATTTATCAAGTTATAAAATTAAATTCGTATAATCGTTTTACGTGAAATTAATATTTTTTTGAATGCACTTTTCATCTGCATTGCTAAACAAAATTGATTTTAAATTCATATGCATATGAATAAATATGGAAATATGATTATACAACTAAGGCTTGCCAAACTGAACTGAACAATATAGTTATGTTGTCTATATAGCGGGTATAGTTCAATGGACGTTTAAGAAAGATTGGGCAAACTTTGTTGTGTCATTTAATTTCTAATTTAATCCCAATCTTGTTCTTCCTCCAAGTTTGCAGCAGGTGTGTTGCTAGCCTATAAAAATCGTGATGAAAATTAAGATTTCGTAACTCATATTTCATTAGGAAACTTACCCCGCCGCGAACATCAACAGCGCCAAATTTGGAGCCGGTATAGCTGCTACCGCCGCCCATTTCTTCGAGAAAATCGGGTACAACTTGACCAGAGCCCTTCAAAATCTTGATCAAATCTCCAGCAAGTTGGCGATCATGTTCGGGATCAAAGAATGAAGTGGCACGTCCACTGTTGCCCACACGACCAGTGCGTCCAATGCGATGCACATAATCATCAATGTTGGTTGGCATATCATAGTTGATTACATGCTTTATATTCTTGATATCTGTTTTGAAAGAGTTAAACAATATTAATTGGAGATCAATAACGTTCTACGATTTGTAACACTTACCAAGGCCACGTGCGGCCACTGAGGTGGCAATGAGAACCTTCATGGATCCATTTTTAAAGTCACGCAAGGCCTGCTCGCGTTGACTCTGCAGCCGATCACCGTGAATGGAGGTGGTCGGGAATTCAGTCTCTGAGAAGAAGGAAGCCAGGAAATCTGCACCTCGCTTGGTCTCCACGAAAACGATGGTGCCCTCGGCTCCCTCGCGCAATATTTCCTACAAAACCAGGTGAGTGAACGATTAGACGATTGATACAAGCAGAAATATTCATCATATGACTTACCATCAGTTTGGAGCGCTTGTTAAACTTGCTGACTTCGAAAATGTCCTGTTTAACATCGGAGCAAGCGCCTCCCACAACGCCGATGGTGATGAAAACATATTCCTTTAGGAATTCACCGGCCATACGCTGAATTTCCTCGGGAAATGTGGCCGAGAACATCAAAGTCTGATGCTGCGGACGCATAGTCGGATGTTGCATGATCTTGCGCATGCTATCTTGAAAGCCCATGTCTAGCATGCGATCAGCCTCGTCGAGGACTACGAAGCGTGTATCATCGAACATGATAAATGTGCGCTCCACAAAATCGAGCAAGCGACCCGGTGTGGCAATCAGCACATGGCAGCCCTTAGCAACAGCCTCATTCTGGTGCTTGACCGATGTTCCGCCATAGACAAGGGTAATCTTGAGATACGTGGAGTGCGCAAACTTTCTAGCCTCGTTGAATATTTGAATGGCCAGCTCACGGGTTGGCGACACAATCACCGCCTGTGGCTTGCCAATCTCAACATTCTCGCTGGGATCATCGAGAATGCTCGTTAGTATCGGCAGCAGAAATGCGGCCGTTTTGCCAGAGCCAGTCTGGGCGCACGCCATGAGATCACGTTTGCCGGCAATTACTGGGATCGACACCTTCTGAATGGGTGTGGGAACAGTGTAACCGGACTTCTTAACATTATCCAGCACAATTTTGCGTAGTCCAGCATTATCAAAACTCGTAATGGCCGGTGGCACATTCTCGCCAGTCACCTAAGACAGTTGAACGGAACGGTTAGTTACTTATTTGGATCGATCTTTAACTCAGTTGCTCACCTTGACCGGAATGTTGTCGTATTTCGAAAAGTTAATACCCGACGAGATTCCGCTGCTAAACATCTCCGTCTCGTCGTTAGTCGGCTCAGGCGGTATATAAAACTCCCTTGCCTTCTTCTCGCCTTCCTCGCCGTTCTCATCCTGGTTGTTGTTCATGTCGCCTTCGCCGTCGCGACGACGACGATTAAAGCCTCCCTTCCGCTCTTCGCCTGTTGAATTCAAATTGAAATTAGAAATAACATTTCCAAATCCGTTGATAACACAAAAACAAGACTAAACAAACAATTAATACAAATAGCATTTATAAAAACAAAAAACAAATATAAACATTTTATTTTAATCCAAAATGAAATTTTATAAATTCACCGAAATTATTAGAAATAATGATTGTATAGATAAATTAATAAACTTCATTAATATTACTGAAAAATTCCATTAAATAGCGTTTTAAATAAAACGGAAATTTCAATCCACATCAATTCACAAAATTCACTGAAATTTTTAGAACATTTTAATTATTAAACACATTAAAATTAATTTTTAGCTTAAAAATAATGTCCCTTTTTAAATACCTTTAAATAAAACAGAAATGTTAATCAAATTCACATTGTAAGTTAAAATATCCACTAAAATGTTTAGAAAATTATGATTTGTTCAAATTAATGAAAATACCGTTTAACCAAATATTAAAATATATAAATAAATAAAAATATATTTGAATTTCAAAATTAAATTATAAAAACAATTAATTCATTAATTCTTGAGTCAATTAAAGTTGAATTTTGGACATTTAAAGTTGATAAATCAAAAAAGGCATATAATAATTAAATTAAAATGTATCCTTTGACACTCTTAATATTAACACAGCGATGCAATTTGCAAACTGAATTTGAATTTAAATCAAAAATTAAATTATAAAAATCTCCTTTAGAGTACTTCATTGTAAATTAACCTCTAATACTTCTTGAGTCAAAAAAAGTTTCGAAAATTGACTTTTACTTAAATTCAAAATTTTCGAAGGGTACTTAATGGGTTAACGAGAGTTTTATATCATTAAAATTGAAATTATAAATGACCTTTCCATTGATACCAATATGTTAACGATAAGGGAACAATTAAGACCCCAAATCTCAAAATGTTTGCTGTGCCAATAATTATGTTCGTCAGTGTATAATAATTAAATTAAAATGTATCCTTTGACACTCTTAATATTAACACAGCGATGCAATTTGCAAACTGAATTTGAATTTATATTAAAAATTAAGTAAATTAACATTAATTAATTTCATTGTAAATTAACATCTAATACTTCTTGAGTCAATTAAAATTGAATTTAAATTAAAAATTCAATAGTAAGAACGAGTTCTTATACATTAAATTAAAATTATAAAAATGTCCTTTAAATTCATTGTAAATAAACCCCTAATATTTCTCGAGTCTACTGAATTTTGGACGTGAATTCAAAATTAACTTATAAAACCAAGTATTTAGACACAAAGTAAATTAACCTCCAATTCATATTGAGTCAATTAAAATTGAATTTCAGAAATCTAAAATTAATAAAGGAAAAAGAACATATAATAACTAAAATTGATGCTTCTGTATCAAGTGACACTCGTAATATTAACGCAGCGACGCAGTTTGCCCATCCTGACTGAGATTAATAATATTGACTGCTTTGAGCTCCAACAGGACGCGAAAAGCAATAGCCGCCTCCATACGGGTTTTAATAAACGGAGCCGAGCGCATTTCCACACTTGGGTACATGATCAGAGCTCCGATCAAACTGTGCACCACACGCTGCTTCAATGGTGACATATCCGTCACAATCTTGGGATCATATGTATATAAAGCGGGCATGGAGATGTAGCGTGGCTGATTCTCCGCATCATTCCTCTTCTCGCCATCAGGGTCAGTAGTCGAGCTATCAACTATAATCGGATTCGTCTGCTCTTGCTCATCACTCAGTTCCTTTTGATGATCTACCATTAGCCGTAACATCTCCGTGTGTTCTACAATGTACGCCAAATCATCGAGATTTTCTCCATATAGACGATCTTGGACAGATTGCTGCTTTGGCGGAGAATCTGCTATACCCGCCACAGAGTCATCTATGAGACGTGTCGATTGCGTTAACTTTGCCAATGTCGTCGGGCCATAAGTGCTGCTGATTCCAGTCTGATCAACTTGATGTCCATCATTGAGACTCTGAAAACCTGGTTGGTAAATAATCTGAATGGACGTCACAATGGGTCGTTCTGGCAATTCATCTAGAGAGACAATAGCTGGCATTGGAATATCCATTTCCCTGGGCATTTCCACATTCTCTTGTGGCATTCCAAATTCATTAGTTTCAGGCATTTGCGTTGGCGGTGCAGCTGGTGTATCATTTGTGTATTGATTCCCTGGTGACAATTCAGGCTCAAGTTGCTGAGCTGCAACTGCACCCATTGGTGTCTTCTCCGCCTCTTGAGCTGCAGTCTGCAGTAATTCAGCCATAAAGCCAGTTGTAATCTCTTGGTTGCTTCTTTGCTCATTCTCATTGCGTTCGGGAGAATTGCGGCGAGCTATGCGACGGCGTTTCAATCTTGGCTGTGCCACATCGAGTCCCGCATAATCTGGCACAAATTCGCGTGGTCGAAAAATTGAGGTCCAATCGCGCCTGATCGGTGAACTTTGAGGTATTGGAGATATTGCAGCAGTTGGAATATCAGCCGGAGCAGCAACATTCGGTGTTGGTGGCGGAGAATGCTCACTCATTTCAAGTCCACGGCCCATGGTGGGTGGACGATGGAGCTCCTCATTGATGGCCGGCAACTTGGGGCGATATGATTGTAGCGGCGTAGAGGCATATTGAGGACGAGACCGAAATAACGACGATGTGGGTGCATTATCATCGACACTTAGTTCATCCACCGGGGGCAGCGTGACCATATCTGTTTCCATCGCCAAATCCTGTGGCAGATCCGGTGGCGGCATTAAAAGAGCATCTTCATCTGTTAAATTGGCCTGACTGCTCGAAGTTGTTAATTGCATTGGAGGCAGGCTGTGAGTACCGAGAGGAATATGAGTGGGGAAACCATGTCAATCTTTAGTTGAAAATCATATAGTCAAATGATTTTAGTTGATAAAGTAAGGAAGCAAGAATGCAGATAGAAAGAATCATCTCGAGCCTCGTTCACATTTGTCAAAATGGCAAAACAAAAACTCAACTGACCGCTGGATTTATTTACATTTAAGAATCAAGTCAAAAATTTACGAAGAAGAAAATTACAAAGATCAATGACAGAAAAGTTCTTGGTCTTATCCTAAAATTAAATTATAAATTAGAGAGAATCTCCAGAAAATTAACGATATTTCAGGCAAATTACGGGTATTTTTCAAAGCAATTACAAAAAAAATATGGCAATTTAAAGCAACAAGAAAGACATTCATAAAAATAATACACTTAATAGCCAAAATTAATTTAAATAATATAAGAAAAATTGCTCCATATTCTTCGTTAGTTTTTCTTTTATTACTTAAATTATTTTTTTTAGTTTTATTGTTAAATAGGCGAAACTGTTACAGTTTAAACTTGTCAAAATTCGTTTAAAATACAAAGTCTATGATGCTGTCAAAAGTTCTAAGCCATTTGCAAGTTTGTCAGTTGTTTGAGTGATTGTCAAAATTTGTTAGTGAACAAAATTCATATATATGTGGAAAGTTGTGCAATAAATTCTTTGGTTGAGTTGCGGCATAGGAGAAAAGGTAAGCGAGAACTGAAGAAATAAACATGGAACGTACAGAACTGAAAGACAGTAGTATGTAGCATAGATCAGGGATGAAGTGAAATATAAAACGTTAATCATGTATACCAGTCATTGGAGAGGCCAACGTTAGGAGTTGAGGATGCAGCAACTCCAGCAGATGCTTCAGTGTCCAGCACTGTCGACTGCGAGTTCAACAGAAGTCTGGCATAATCCGGCGTATCCAGATTACCTGACTGCTGCTGTCGCGGCAAATGGAGTAGACTGCTGGCCTGATCCTGATCTTGATCAACCTGTTGCTGTCGTGCAATAATTGGAGTCGCACTGTTGACGTCCGTCACAATCGACTTTGGCAGCTTGTTGATCAACCATACGGAATTGGATCGAAATATTGGCCAGCTTAGATTCTTGCGCAGCTCGCGGGGCATACAATACCGCAAATTGCGTGCCATGTGCCGACTTATGATATCTTCTGGCATCCAGCGATGGAATACGAACGGCACTTGTGGTTGATTTACCGCGACTGTTGAGGAGTTTATTGCATCCCGTCCAGTTGTTGTTCTTCTTCTAGGCGCATCAATGATGCCATCCGTTGATTCATAATCCCTTCCGACGCTCTTAAGCAGTTTCCTTACTCTGTGCATTTTTGTCGATTCATTCAAATCAATGGGATCTACAGCTTGGTCACAAAGACCATCAACTGATGCTGCTGTGCTCGGCGATTGTGTTGGAGGAAGAGTTCTTCGTGTTTTCCTCAATTCCGGTGTTGTGGTTGGTGCCGTTGTTGTTGACGTTGGCGTTATTATTTCCTGGCTACGTTGTTGTCTTCTCGGCGCATTTGGCACCACAAATGTGTCCACATCGTTTGTCAACCATGTTGTATGCAACTGTTGCCGCTCGTCTTCCGCATTCGAAATTAAACGATTGATTTCGGCAATAATGCGATCTGAACTTGCAACTGCATCGCGCAATTGTAAAGCCTTTTGCTTGCGTTCATCACGCCTCTTCTCCTCTAGGGACGTCCACTCGCTGTTGACCAGCTGCGTGAAGGCAGTTAGCAAATAATCGCGCTGCTCTCGTAGCTTGGCCAATGACTGGTTGGTCGAGTTCAGATCGATCCCTTTGATAAACGTCTCTACGGACTCCTTATCGTAGCTAGAAGGTACTCGCAAGCCATTGATGGATCCGCGGAGCAGTTGCGTCACTGTTTTCGAAACAAATATTGAAACTACATACAGACACACACACGTACATGACAAGGACACTGTGATACATTCGGACAAGGAGACAGAGATGTGTGCAAAGTAAAGCTACCATATACTACTTACCTTCCTCGTTGTCACCACCACCCCGGCGACCACGGAAACCACCACCTTCTCCGTCTTCACGACGACCACGGAAACCACCACCTTCTCCGTCTTCACGACGACCACGATAACCACCGCCATCTCCGTTATCCCGACGTCCACGAAAGCCGCCTTCTTCTCCACCTTCCCTACGACCACGAAAGCCGCCTTCTTCTCCACCTTCCCTACGACCACGGTAGCCGCCTTCTCCTCCATCGTCACGACGCCCACGATAGCCGCCATCTCCTCCACCATCACGGCGGCCACGGAATCCGTTTCCCCCATCGCGTTGTTCACCGCCGCCGCTCTCTGGTTGCTTCTCGTCATCGCTCCAACCGGACGCCTCGTTTGTCTTGGTCGTCACTGATTTCTCAAACTTCTCCGAGAGTCCAGAGGTAACAGCGCAAACAGGCTAAGAAGTAATAATAAAAATGCATAAATATTTCAGCACGTATTAATTTGAATTTAAAGTACCTCATCATCTCCCCAGTCCGACATGTTTTCTTGTTTTTTAAATCTGAAAGAAAAAAGTGAAATATTTACGCAACATTCAAATTTTATGCACAATTTTAAACGTAACGTTTCAAAGAAATTCAAGTGGTACATTTGTACTGTTTATTTTCCAGTATCACCTTGTCGTTACACCTATATGCTAAGTTAAATATCCCATCATCCAGGATATAAGGGAGTCTATTATTATGCTTGATGTAAGTAAATTCGATTTGCTGGCGCGTCGCGTCCTTTTATTATAACGGTAAAGAAAAATCACGTGGCAACCCTGGCTAAGCCTGGCAAAAAAAAACTCAAATCCTAGTTAGCTCAATTCAAAAATCGTTAGTTAAAAATGGAACATGCTTAATTTTGAAGCCAGAATTTTGAAAGTTGCCCTCGAGTTTTTGTTGAATTTTTCTCGAATTTTTAAGATTTTTTTATTGAAATTCCTTACTAAACTTCACCACGCGAAGAGTCTCATGCACCAAACCATTTTTAAGATGAGCTTCATAATTTTACAAAATATTGAATTTTGTTGCTTCTATGAATTTGTAAGTACAAATTTTTAATTATTTTTTTTTTAAATTTCATATTTGATTAGAGAGAAATGGCATGGGACCAATTTTTATCTATTTCTATCGAAAAAGCGAAACGGCCCCCAATTTTGGCATTCGCTGCCGGTCGAAGTCATGTGAGCGAGCGCATGTTAATCTGAGGAGCAACTCTGTTAAGGCGAAAAACGTGAGTTGCTCTGTTCTGTGTATGTATACACAGCATGCTTTTTTTCGCCTTGCCTTCTGTCGTAGAACACATGTGCGCTTGAGTGGTATGTGTATATGTGTGCACGTTTGTGTGTAGAGCAGCCAAAGCAGAAACGCAGAAAATTAAGGTTAGAGCGCAGCCAGGCAACCACACGACGACGACGAAAAGAAAAAATAGCAAAAAGCAAGACTACAAAAAACGTATTTCTTTTCTTCTATTTTCACACACACATACACACACTCATATAGGCGCAGCAAGCAGCGACCAAACACACACGAGTTTTTTTCTGACAGAAACTCTGAAATACTGTGTGTGATTTTTGCATAAAAATCTGTCGTTAGTGGAAAAATCAATTGGAATAATAAACATCGTACAGCAGCAGCAGCAGTTAGCCCAACAAAAACCATGGATAGCACCGGTAAAAATCGTTATGAACTTTTGTTCATGGACGACGATGTTAGCGATCCATTAGATAATCTTGTCGCGGCCAAGAAGAAGCAGCAGCCAGCGACGGTGGCAGCCGCAGCGACCACAAAAACGGCGCCAACTGCAAAGGCACCCAAAGCAGCAGCAGCAGCACCCAAGAAGCCAAATCAAGCCGAAAAGGAAAACAAACCAGGTGCGCTTAACAAAAATGATGGCAAGAAAACGGCAACTGGCAACAATGACAAACTGAACAACAACAACACGAACAACAACAACAACAGCAATAAGCAAGGTGGGGCTGTCACTGGTCGCAATAATGCTGGCGGCGGCGCTGCTGCGGGCAAAACACGTGAAACTGGTCAAGGGCAGCAACAACAACAACAGCGCAATGTCAATTTTCGTCAACAGAACGGCGGTGAAGTGACGCGCGAGCAGCGGAACAATCGTCGCAACGTGCGCGAAAATGGCGCTCCAGGTGGCAACTCTGGTGGCGGTAATGCTGATGGCAATCCTCGACCTTATCGCAATACCGGTGGCGGCTTCGGCAATGGCGGTGATCGTCCCCCTCGCCAAAATCGCAACTTTGAAGGTGGTCGTAAACGTGAATTTGATCGTCAATCTGGCTCAGACAAAACTGGTGAGTAACGAAAAGCCCCCCAATTTAACCCATTCTTAACAACTATGATAAATCATTTCTGTATGCTCATAATTCCCACATTATGTCCAAAATGAATATCACACTCTGCAAAACGAGGCAAATAACCAAATGCCGAGTGCTGAGAAGAAGTCGACGCACATTTCGTTTTCCATTTGTTGTATTCATATGTATATGAAAAATATGTTTAAAAATAGTTTGGTTCTCCTCTCCTCCTCCATCACATTTGACTAGTGTGAGTGTAGGAGAGGCCCACACAGTTTTCCACGCCATGGAACATCATGATGATGACGGGCAGCGCCACATGAGTTTTTACTTGATAGGATTGAAATGTATGCATGGTGCAGAGGGGAATTGGGAGTGAGAGTGTGTGTATGTGTGTGTGTGCGAGTTCTGATTACGAATTATCGGCTTATCTATAACACAGTTATGTGGCTACTAGCCACAAAGTTGCAGCAATGAATGAGCAAGCGTGTTACTAACTTTATAAATTTATTATTATTGCAAAATAAAAACTTTCTGAGCTTAGATTGAACATAAACTAATTTGTAATACAGTCGAACTTCCCTAACTCGAATCACCATTATCCAGGAAAAAAGTTCGAGTTAGGGAGACTTCGAGTTAGGGAATTTTTTTTTTTAGTATATTAAAAGAAACTACAAATGCATTCAATCATAAATACATTCCAAATTGCAAATTTTTCTTTCTATTTTCAACAAAAAAAGATTTCAGTTTGTTCAAGGCCTGTTATTATTCTCAAAATTTGGTTTCTTCGTTCTTTTGCTGTATCCAGCAGAAGTTCCCGATTCAAATGTCATCATAATTAATATTTCATTTTTGAATATAATGAAAAATGTTTTTGCTGAGATACCATATTTTTCAGCAACTTTAATTTATTTGGTCTACTTTCAAATTCCTTAACTACTAATAAGTTTGAATATTTCTTTAAACATTTTAGTACACTGATGCGCTGACAAAGAAGTACATTTCGAACATTATTCCTATAGCAATTTCACAAGCCTAAATAATTGTTGATGCAATATTCTATCTTATTGCATCACCATATGTTAATTTACATCAATATTACATATCCAAACGAGCCGGTAACAAAAGCATAAAACAGAAACGAAAAAAATATTCAAACTTTATTGGAGATTTTCCCGAAAAATTCGACTTACAGAAGCACGGGCCAATATTTTTGTTCGAGTTACGGAGAAATTCGACTTATGGAAGTTCGAGTTAGGGAAGGCGATTTGTATGAAATTTGCTTAGTAAACGCTATTGCCACTCGATTTTGTTCGAGTTAGAGAAAATTCGAGTTAGGGAAGTTCGAGTTAGGGAAGTTCGACTGTATTTGGACACTTCTCAATATAAAAGTACAAACTTGATTAGTTTAATTCTTCACTTACCAGTAGGTCAAAAAGTGTCAAATTCAGATTAAATAGTTTTCGTCCTGTTTCTGCAAAAAAAAAATATGTTACAAAAATATTGTATTAAATATATGAATTATTAATTTGAATTTTATCAGGTGTAAAGTCAATTGACAAACGCGATGGAGCTGGTGCACACAATTGGGGATCTGTCAAGGAAGCCATCGATGATGTCAACAAGAACAACGAGGGAGGCGAAACGAGTGCTACCAACAATGCTGAAGGCAAAGCCGATGAGTCTGGCAACGAACAGCAGAGCGAGCAGCAGCCACCAGCCGAGGAGGAGACCAAAGAGCTGACCCTGGATGAATGGAAGGCACAGCAGCAACAGCGCATTAAGCCCAAGTTTAACATACGCAAGGCAGGCGAAGGTGGGTTAATTGACATAGTGAAAAATTAATTGAAAATATTTTTAATAAATTAACTGATTCCATTTCTATTCAGGTGAGGACACCTCGCAATGGAAGAAAATGGTTGTGCTGACCAGCAACAAAAAGAAGGAGAACGAAAGCGAAGAGGAACTTGAATACGATCCTGCCATGTACCCGCAACGCGTTGGTCGCCAACAGCGCGTCCTTGACATTCAATTCAATTTCAATGACGGTCGTCGCGGCGGTGGTGGCGGTTTCGGAGGACGCGGCCGTGGTGGTCCACGTCCTGGCGGACCACGCAACGAGGGCAATCGCGGTCCCCAGGGTGGAAGCGGTGGTCCAGGCGGTGCCCATGCCAACACTGAAGGCGCCAACACTGGCGCCGGCGGCGGCGGCGGTGCACCATCTCGCCCAGAGGGCGGCAATCGGCCGCCAGTGGAGCGTCGTGGTCTTGGCGGCGGCATTGGAGGCGGTCATGCTGGCAAACGCTTTGGCCAGGAGCGACAACAGAATGCCGCACCCAAGGTCAACGATGAACGTCAGTTCCCCACATTGGCCTAAGGGGATTACTGCGATTTGGAATTGGAATTGGAGATTAGAAGGAGGCGCTCGCTGCTGCTGCTGCTGTCACAGGCGCTGGGCGTGCATTCAATTTTAAAGTTGGTGTCTGTATTAGCAGAAGAGCAGGAGGAACAGGTTACCAATATATCACACAAAATACAAACAAATGAACACACACATACATACATGCACACACACACACACTCACATATGAACTGTAGACGAGAAGGAAGAAGATACATTTTCAATATAAGGCGGCCGCAGCGCAGCCGAAGCCAAAAGCAACAAAAACAGAAAAATACAATATTTGAAAACAATAACAAAAAAAAACCCCTCAAGGGAAATTTTCTGAAGCTATACTTATAATAAATAATTGAAACAAAAAAAAAACAAAAAACCAAACTGTAAATCTTAAGCAAAAGCAATTTAGAAGAAAACTGAAGAGCAAAAAGTTTCTATTTCTATTACACATTGTAAATTTGTTGTTTTTTCTTTCACTATTTTATCAAGTCAATCAAAAGTCATCATTAAACTACAAAAGCACTCACACACACATACATACGGTATATGCATACATATATAAAAGTACAGTCTGCTATCCAGTGACAAAATTAGACGAGAAGCAACAAAAACATTATAAAAAGAACATCACGAAATGTGGCGAGTTTCTTCTTTATGTGGGAAGCAGTTTTTAAGAGAAAAGCGCATTTTCATTAATCACACACACACGCATACAAACATATATTTTTGTTAAACATTTTTATATGCATGCCCTCATATAAAAATGCTTTTTTTTTAATTTTTACTGTGTTAAAATTGTATTTTAAAAATTAAAAATTAATAAATGAAAAACAAAAACAAAAAATCATAAAAATTATACCCAAAAGCAAAACTCAGTAGTCGGACAAAAAAAAAAAAAGTAAAAAAAGAATATTAAGTGTTGAAATCTTATAATTGTGTTTCTTAAAAAAAATACTATATATATATAAACAAAATATATATATACACACTCTATTATATTAATTATAAAGCAAATTATGTGCATCATATACTATACTACATTTAATGAAGGTTAACACAACACACACACACAAACACTGAAAGAGAAGCGTAAATTTAAGCATAATTAATAAATAAATACAAATTAACTATTGGAGCAAATTTAATAAGTAGATTTACACAACTAACACGCGCGCGATTAACGATCAAATCAGTTTGGAAAATCGCTTAAAAACTACAAAATTACAAAAAGCACAGAAAATTCAACAGAAAATAAAAATAAACAGAAACCCCAAAAACAGAAAACTTAATGCAAAAACCCTGTAAAATTTTGTGCTTTTACAATTAGAAATTGTATAAATTATATAAATTCTATGAATATGCGTATATGCATACATACATGTATATTTATAGTGGTAGCAAGTTGGTAATTAACAAGAGTATAATGAAATGGCAACAAAATTTTATGACTAAACCACTTAGAGATGAAAAACGAATCCAATAATACAAAATACATTTTTTGACTAATATTGTATTGTATTTTGACCCCCAAAGAATAAAACAAAACCTATTTCAACCAAAACGTTGAAGCTCGTTTAAAAATAACAACAAAAAACTATTTGATAAAAATAAAGAAAAACACACAACAGTTTTCAATTGATGTTTTATCTGTCATCGGAGAGGAGTCATCAGTGAAGTAGTTAGCTTCTTGCGTCAAAAGGATTAAATCTTCTCTTTGATAATGAATTCAATATAACGCTTGACACAATATTAAGTAGCTTTTTCATTTTAAGATCTCTTCGAATCGCTTAAGTTATCTGTTAATCTCTGAACCAGCGTTACAGGCCCAAAGTCGGTAAGAAAGTTTCCGTGAAACATACTCAAAATGCTTCACGCATACTGTATATTTTCCCCAGCCTTAATATTTCGAAACGATAAAAAAAATCTTTTCTTGCTTTATTTTTCCTGTTAGTTGTTGAATTTAAGGAAATCTATTGGGCTTAACTATTTTTCAAGATAAAAATATTAAATACAAATTTAAATTATTGAATTATGCTGCATGTGAATATTATTTTTATTTTTTTTTTGTCAGAAAAATAATGCTGTGTTTACACTGCTCCACGGCATCTCAGAGCGCGATGTAATTAACGAAAGCTTAAGCTATCGGGTTTCGTAGCACTGTGACAATGGGTTGTGGCCCACTGTAACCAAGCACCAGTGATGCCAATTTGGATTTTTTTGGGATAGATTTGTTTGGATTTTAACTGCTTCAGACGGAAATCTGGATTTATTTTTAGTTTAAATTAAATTAAACCCAAGAAGGATTCTACACTGCCAATTTTGGAACTTTTTGAAAATGGAAACGATATAACGGCGAAAACACTTTCCCAGTGCGCCAAAATTCACCTCTTAAAATGGAAGAATGTTGATAGTACGTAAAAATTTTGGTCCGAAGCAAACAAATATCGAAACTCTGCAGGCAATAAGCCTTTTTCAGAAGTGGTCACTTTCGCTCTGACTCTTCTATCGTTGCCATGGTCGAAAGTCAAAAGTAGAGAGGGTTTTTGGCCAAGTTGGTTTGGTAAAAACTAAATTGAGGAACCGTCTAGAAATAGACACGTTAAATGCTATATTGACAATTAGGTAAATTAGAACACAAAACTTGTTGTCATACGAATAAATTGCCTGGCAAATACCTAAAGATGGTAGGCACCATGGGCAAAGTTCAATGACAAAGAAAATTCCGAAAAACAATCATTGAAGATGGTTTAAAACTTTTAAATTAAAAAAAAACATGGAAAAAAGTTCGGCCTGTTTTTCCGTCTATTTATTTTTAGCTTTTCAGCTTTTTCCTCGTTTTCTTTTGCCATTTTGTCATTTTTTCCTGCCAATCACTACTTGAAGCGTTTTTTTATATTGTAGTAAGTATCGGCAATAATTGGCTAATCATGAGAAAATAGCACGTGTTACCAAAACCAAAGTGTTCTAATTTAAAAAAGTACAAGCAAGATTCCGTTAAGAGCTTTTTAAAATATCGCATGCTGTTTTTAACAGTACGAAGAAAATCGCATGCGTGAATTCTTCGTGATGCTGCTGTTGTAGGTGAAAATGAAGCCCAGTGGCTCAAAAAAATATTCGATGACAGATGTATCGTACGTAAAGAAAAAATACACAACTGTCAGGAATAAAAATAACCCAATTTTAGCCAATAAGCTAATAATATAAAATCCACCTTTGCACTAAACGACTACAATATTCTATTCGATTACACTAATCTAAATATTTTTAAAATTTTGGCATTTTTGAAAAAGCGAAATTTGAATCAATGTGTCACCGCATGCTTGCGTGCACTGCATGCACACAATTGCAACACTAACACATGTACAACACAAAAAGCCAAAGGATGAGTGAGGGAGACAAAAAGCGCATCATACGCGAAACAAACGAAAATGAGCATTCGCAAATGCCAAAACAATGAAAGAAAAACGTACAAGTATCAGTCAATGGAGTACTAACTTTTCGTTATGTGGTTACAAACAATATAAGAAATGTGCTGTAAAAAAATATGCGGTTCAAAATTTATCTTTTTATTATCTTTAAAATTGCAGTTGAATTTTCATTATTCATATAATAAGCACTCACCTTTAAATATTCTTTCAGAATTACAGTTAAAATTTAGATTTTGCACTTTTCACACCAGGTCAAAGTATTTTCACTGAAGTCGACGTCCGAGCTGAACTGCTGAAAAAATTGGAATGGAAGCGTCAGAAAATTGTAGCAAAGCAAAGATCAGAAACTGACATTAACCGTTTTGTAACGCAATGTCTTCGATTCTAGAGTTGTCAACTCCAGTTTAACGTTGCAAGACTTTTAAATAACTACGATAATTGTAGTCTGTTGGCAGCCCTAAAACATAACGGTGAAATACAAGCAACAAAAGGGAATAGCCGATTATGAAAAAAAGGAGACGAAAAAGTTCTACGGAAATGTTGTGAAATTAATTTTTTATACAATCATGTGCATGAATTTGTGTGGCTTACGTACAACGCATGCTGCTATAAATATGTAAAGTACGAGCAAATATCATAAAACATGCAAATTCACATATATTTCATAATTACATTATGAGACAATGAAGAGCAAACCATATTTTATGTATTATTTATTCACAAAACGAAATTTCATGGGATTGGTTGGTTTTTTCACTTAAATGGACTTAAATACATTTTTGTAAGTCCATTTGGTTTAGATTGACACGAGATATTTTTGCGAAAATTAAATATGAAAACCTATTTAAGTATGCATTAACAAAATAAGTGCATATAATTGAAATACACTGGTACTCACCAATAAATTTATTTTATTGTATGGGTTTCTTTAATTTTGAAACGCACGCGAACTGCACAATCAAATTAAATTTACCCGCTCTCTTCGCTCAAAAATTTCACGCTGGAATTCTTTGAATGATGTTGAAGCTCAAGAAAACTGCAAGTGTGACAATATTAAAAAATGCCGCGATAGCATCAGTGGTGCCAGATTCGCTTTTTTCCCGTCAAACCTGGCTTTTTTCAAAGGCCATTTGCTAGAAAAATTTGCAAACAGCGGGCAGCGGGAATTCTGGCTTATTTTTTAGTTGAAATGCTTTTTTTCAGATCTTTTTAATAAATGCCCAAATATAGGGCAAATTAAAAGCCAATATAAGAAAATGCACTTCCTGAAATGGCAAAATAATGCGAGCACTACAAAATTTTGGATTGAAGTCAATTCCTATAAGGATTCTGGGGGCAACAATACTTTTGCGGTAATGGCTAAGGCTGCCATTGATACTTAACAGTGTACTTTATACAAGGTAATTGGTTCAATTGTTGGTTACTTAATATGAAAATAATAAATATGTATTATGAATTATAAATTTACTGATATGGCTTGCCCAGACTCGACTAGTGCTGCTACACATCTAAAATCAGGAGAATAAATACAATCTTGATAAAAATTATTCACATATATTGAATAACAAGGCTGCTCCTGCTCAAATTGTTCAGTTTTTTTCTGAGCAAATGATTTTGTGAGCTCCTTTTCCCCTCTCGGCAGAAAATACACGAATTAATTAATTAAAAAACTAGCTTTTTTATGGCTTTTTCTTATTATTTTTTAAGTTTTTTTGCATCGTTCCTCCCGTCAAAAGCAGCTTTTTTTAAAACAAAAGTTGGCAGCACTGGATAGCTTGTTCTTAACATAATGTTAAATAACGCAAAATGCGCAACGTAACCGCAAAGTGAACAAGGTAAACGATAATAGTCTTATACGTAAGCTTTTTTAGGCAGAGTGCCATTTAAATTACATTTTAAGCTGGTTTATTTTGCAATAAGACAGAATTAATAAAACTACTTTAATTTGAAATTCGACTGAAAAAGTATTTCTTTTGATGGATGTTGAGTGTTTGTCACACCTAGGTTATTAGCTTGAAAAAAATGCCAAAACAAAAATTCGAAATTCGACAAACCATAAAAATGAAGCATAAAATGAAACAACGTAATAAAATAGCTAAAATTGACTATCGTCACTTTTTAGATCACCAAGGCTGCCACACGTTCCAAGACTGTCGGTGACTTTTCGTGTGTTTGTTGGTGAGTGGCGAGGCTGCCACCTTGATTCGCCAATGTTGGGCCAAAGCTGCCACACGGTTGCAACTTATTGTGCGTTTTTTTTTATTTTTGTTCAATTTTTAAATGCATTTAATAATTCAATGGAGTAAATAATAAATAATAAACCAAGAAAACTGTAAATTTTCTAAAATATTGAAATAACGTCACCTTCGCGTGGTGAAGTATGGTATCCTATAAATAAATTTTAAAAAAATCGACAAAATTATAATCGGAATTCCTGTGAAAGTTTCAAAATTAAGAAAAACCAAAAATAACTCATTCTTAGAATATGGAATTGAGTTACCCGTGTGGCCTGATGGTTGCCACCGTGTTTTGGGAGCCAATGCTGCCACACGGTTGCAAGAGTTTCCGATGTTCCACCTTTTAGTTGGTGAGGGCAACCCTGCTTTAAGAATACATAAAAGAAAAATTAGTAAACAACCATTTATTGGAGGGAAAATAATGTAATCGACCAATTATGACTGTTTTCTGTCCCAAACCTTTGAAATATTAGTAAACTTTCTGCCAGCAGCATAACATAACCTCTGTTCTATCGTTTCAATACAGATCTGCCCGCAAAATGAGCGTCGAGGATGAAGTGTTTCGAATCCAAAAGAAAATTGGCAAAATATCGACGTCCAGCGATGGCGCGGTGAGTAAAGCTGACATTATTAATTATTGACCGGCAGTTGTGAAACGTGGTGGTGCATTTGTAGGGACAGGAGCAAGCGTTGGATTTGCTCAAGGCGCTGCAAACGTTGAATATTAATCTGGAGATATTAACAAAGACTCGCATCGGAATGACGGTGAACGAGCTGCGCAAAAGTAGCAAGGATGACGAGGTGATTGCTCTGGCCAAGACTCTGATCAAGAACTGGAAACGCTTTTTGGCCAGTCCGGCGCCGGGCACGCCCAAGGAGTCCACCGCCGCTGGCAAGGATGGCTCCAGTAACAGTAACAGTGGCAGCGGCAGTGCAACGAAATCCTCGAGTGCACCCAAGTCAAATTCGTCATCCGGCAAGGAGAAATCGAGCAGTGGCAGCGGCAGCAGCTCAACGAAGGAAAAGAAATCGTCGTCACAAACATCTTTCCCATCGAGTGGCGGCATGACAGACGCCGTTCGTCTCAAGTGCCGGGAGATGTTGACCAATGCATTGAAAATCGGCGAGGTGCCGGAAGGTTGTGCCGAGCCGGAGGAAATGGCCGCCGAGCTAGAGGATGCCATCTATATGGAGTTCAAGAACACCGATATGAAGTACAAGAATCGCATTCGATCTCGTGTTGCCAATTTGAAAGATCTTAAGAATCCGGGACTTCGCGGCAATTTCATGTGCGGCGCCGTTTCGGCCAAACAATTGGCCAAAATGACACCCGAGGAGATGGCCAGCGATGAGATGAAGAAGCTGCGCGAAAAGTTCGTCAAGGAGGCCATCAACGATGCCCAATTGGCCACCGTTCAAGGCACCAAGACGGATTTGCTGAAATGCGGCAAATGCAAAAAGCGCAACTGCACCTACAATCAATTGCAGACACGATCCGCTGATGAGCCGATGACCACGTTCGTCATGTGCAACGAGTGCGGCAATCGATGGAAGTTTTGCTAAAGCGTCAACACACCAAATTCCCCCCCCCCCCCCCCCCCCTATCCATCCCCCTTAAAATTAATTCAAAACAACTATTGCATGTACACAACACACACACACACACCAATATATTATGTATTGGAGCGCATTCACTGACCACCTAAATTACACAAAAAGTACTATTTCAATAAAAAATCATTTCTATTGAGATAATTCATAAGAAATAATTATTTTTAATGTAATCAGTTTCGGTCGCTGCAATTTCTGATAACGTTTAGTACAAGATGAATTTATATATAGGTATGCATTCGCTCTCTCTCGGGGCGAATCTGTCATAGAGAGTCTTTACTCTTCACTTATTTTCGTTTTGTGCGCTGTGCAATATATAAAATCGAAATAAAAAGCAATGGCAAGAGAGCACGTCAAACGAATACATCACCTATATATAAATTCATCTTGGTTTAGTACAGTATGTAGAAACAGCAGTGTTACCAACTGGACTTTAATCAACGTTTGATCTGTACACTAATATGGTTGGCAATAGTGGCAGACCCGAGCTGGCACTTGCTTTTCTAAAGTTGACAACACTGATAATGTAGAAAACAGGCAAATGACGTCAGAAATCAAGTGCAGATTTGTCATTTTAGCTTTAAAGTAGCTAGATTTGGTAATTTTGTAATAGCAAAAGCTGAAGAAAGGTTAAAAGCTAGAATTGTCAAAACAACTACAATAAATTCTAGAAACTCAATATATTCTTTGCAGAAAATATTTTAAGGAAAAAAAATTAATTATTGAATTTTTAATAAATGAAATTTTGAACAAAATAAAACAAACAAATGTCAAAAAGGAAAATGTGGCTATAGAGTAGACAGATAGCGAAAATTTAAACTTATTTGCGCAGTTGGCAGGGACAAACACAATTAGTGTTTTAATTAAAAATCTACAATATTTGTATGTGTTTACTCGCAAAAAATATAATTTTGAAGTCCTTTCCCTTTTTAGCAACCTTATTCTTTTTTTAATAAATTCAATTTCAGCTGTTGAAATGCTGTCAACACTGATGAGCAGTGGTGTTCGGCGAAGAAAAACTATAAATGCATTACAGTATTATGCATGTCGGTCACATTGAAACAATTTTGTTAAGCTTTATCGCGCTAGCCAGGTTCGGTCACACTGCCCGTAGTTCACAGTTTTTGCTTGCGACGATCGGTTGTGTCCGGTTTTGCGTTCGGTTATTTTGATTGTTGAGGTAACTACCGTTTAAAAAAAAGATGAAAAAAAAACAGCCAAGCTATTAACAAGTTAGCTAAACAAATGTGACATCGTGTGTACTTAACGAATTTTATGTGTCGGAAGTGGAGTTAAAAGCTAAAGTCTAAACTCCCCTTATTAACCTGTTGCGCGCTGCACTCGATGGTGCGTGACCTATTTATGTAACCTGTTTTAAAGAATATACCGCTTTAACTAAGCTCAAGCTCCCAAACTACAAGTTTTCCCTGGGACTGGAACTGTGGGATTGCTGGTAATGGCTAGAAGTGACCAAAGTGTTAATTATACTACTAGTTTATTGCCGCTACCTGCTGGCACCCTGAGCTGAGCTCAGCTGAGCATTTTGAAAATTATTTATTATCGAGCGATGTTTAAAAGTCAGCAGAAGCTCTACCTTCTCCCCCTACAGTGAAAGAAAAAATGAGTGCATTCACCCTGCAAGCTATGTGTCTGTGTATGTGTATTTATTTGTGTGTGTGTGTATAAATCTAGAAAAGTGCGCTGAAAATCTAACAAGAGAATAATAGCTGGCCAAGGGCGTAGTTATGATTGTTTATTAAGGGTCAGAAGTGAAACTGACACCAAAGCTTGAAGCTGCTGCAATATACATACATATTGGTCTGATAGTTGTGTGTGTGAGTGTGTCTGACTGGCTGAGACGTGGCTGCATTATGGCTAAGCCTCTGACCAAATTATGGTTAGCTACGCTTCAGGTTTCGTTGTCTAGAACGGTACTAACTTGCACACACATACATAAGCCAATATAGACAATGAGAGAGAAAGAGTACAGCAAGCCAACACAAACACACACATACTTGCGCACCTGTTAAAGAGCCCCTAAAAGAGAGAGCCGCTTATAAAGAGTGGCTCACATTGCAGCAGCCATACATTTATACATACTTACATTCACATCCCATGGGTGCCCTCTCTCCTCCCTCTCCTTTGCTTTTTCTTGCTCTTCGCACGCACTCAATTCATAGAAAAGCAGACAACTCGCTCTCGAGCCTTGAGCTTGCGCTTGAGCCGGGGTTAGAATTCTATGCATGGCGACAATAACAACAATATAAACACTTGTTTGGCCGGTTTGTTGCACAACGGGATATTTTGTAGCTTGCATCGTTGTTTCGAATTGAAGAACCCTTTTGAATAAAACGCTTAAAAACTCGAGTGTGTGTAATTGTGTTTTTTTTGTTGTGTTGTTAATTTTGTGTTTGTTTTGCGTTTACCTTTGGAACGTCTCCACAAACGTAGTTATTGTTGTTGTTGTTGTTGTGCAGCTTTCGCGACTTTGCACTATGAGCCGACTTCGACTTTCTGTTTGTTTGGTGAAATTTATTTTTAAGGTCGGCATCCGCATATTAAAAAAAAAACTGAAATCTAACATAATGCGCGTACGTTTAGAAGATTTTAGATCAGTAATTTTAAGCTCTCGCTCCCGCTCTCTCTCTCCCTTTGTTCCTCACTGCAGTGCAGTCTTATAGTTTTAATTACATCTGCATGTACACACTGGTGCAAAAAATGTCAAAGTGAAAAAAACAAAGCCATATTAAAAATGTGTGTACGAGTTAACATACAGATAGATATTATGTATATTTAAAGCGTAATGTACGTGGCAGCCTCGCACGAACTTTCACTAATGACTGTTGGTGAACTCTCACATACATATGCATGCGTGCACACACACACACACACACAACACCTACCAGTGCACGTGCATTTCCCATACGTGCTAAAATGCGTCGACGGATCGCTCAATTCCAATCAGAGAATTATCATTAATGTGAAGCTTAAGCTTTTGTTGTTGTACTTAAAGTTATGTCTGTTGTCTCCCACTCCAATCAGAAACTTATCATTGACAAGAATTTTTGCTATATTTCAGATTTTTCTGATTTCTTTTATTGTTGTTGTTATTGTACTGTTCTTCTCTCATGCAAATCTGTAAATGGGACGTGACTAAAAATGAAAAATATTGCTTAATGATAATGATATTTTATAGTTTGTTTATTTTTGGCCATGCTTAGCTCTAATTACAAGGTGTACGGGCGACATTGTGTTATCAGCGACGCCAAGTGATAACAGTATTAGGCAATACATATTTTGAATGAAGAGCAAGCAGCAATTCGGACATTCTACGTGTGTGTGTGTGTGTATCACTGTCTCTCTCGCACTCTTTCTCTTGATTAGTGTTTTTAGTGTGGTGCATTGTATGTATTTTGATCGGCAGAGCGTAACCAGACCAGGTATGTGTATGTACATATGTGCATACATATAGATACATATGTACATATGTACGTAGTAAACGCCGCTCGAGCTTTGTGTGCCACAAAAATGCTACTTTAATTTTTTTGTCTGTCTACAATTACATACCTACATATATGTACGTCAATATGTACATATGTAGATATATTTATCTGTTGCCTGAGACGCCTGTGAATGAGTAACCAACTGTGAGATGATCTTATGACGTATCTAACTACAAAATTGGCATCAGGTGTTGATAGACGTGCAATGGAAATGATATACAGTCAAACTTCCCTAACTCGAATCACCATTATCCAAAGAAAAGGTTCGAGTTATGGAGATATTCGACTCGTTATTTTTCTTAAAGTTTATTACTGCAACTCATTTAGCTCGAGTTGTATGTATTTATGATACACAAATACTAAATTTCTTTACTCATTTCATCATCATGTACATAAAAAGTTCGACTTGTAGAACCTGCTATATACCCAGAGCATTACATTTCAAATGCTTATATTCCAAAAAAAAAGGATTAAAAACTTTTTAGAAATGTTTTCAATAGAATTCTCCAAAAAATCATCAATACTGGTTGTAATAAAAGTTATTATAAATTCCTGCAAATTGTTATAAATGTAATTTTATAGTTTCATATTCATTTGAATGTTTGTTATGTTTATTTTTTTTTTAACATAATCAACTTTTTACTATATTATAACGAAGAACTTTTACAATTTAGAAATCGTGGCAATATATTAATGTTTACTACAGTGTTTCTAATATAATGCTCTAGGGAAGTATTGGAAGGTCTTAAAGAATTTATAGAAAATTTGAGCAAATGCAATTAAAATTATGAATATTTAAATATTTTCAAATCTGTCAGAATATATTTCGTTTGTAAAATCTTAATCTTAATCATCGAAAAAAAAAACCGTTCGAAATGTCGGTGTTCCTTAAGATTCAGATATAATTTTTTCGAAAACATTTTCGAAGTTACAAAAGTCGATCGCCATACAACTCTTTTTAAATTCAAACAAAATTATTAATTTTTGGTATATTTTATATAATATATTTAATTATATTTCTTAAAATATTATTCAACATTTATTTTATGTTTTTTTTACTAAATTTAAAAAGTAATTCATTGTAGGTCAATAAATGTTACATTTTATCAAATTTCAACATTTTTTTTTTGATATTTGAAATCAAGTGCAACAATTGCAGTCACTTTTGCGCTTTTAGAGATTTCCAGAGCACTCCTAATAATAATCCAGTCTGAAAACTCCCAACAACTGTCATAGTTTGACAGTTTAACCCGCTAAACGTTCAGCTCAAATCTCTCTTGGGCTAAAGTTTCTACTGCCTAAATGAAGCGTTCAATTCGCCGTAAAAGTAATGAAAGTAAATTTTTGAAATGAAAACAAATCGAAACTCAGAAAAAGAAACAATTTGCATAACAAACGCAATGCGATTGTCATTGATCATTGATTGGCTGGTTCTGAAATCAACAAACGTAACGGAAAGACACAATACGTAAATTTGTTGTATTAAAAGTGAAAATGTGCGATAGCCTTTTTTGCATGTCTAAAGATATGTTTTGTGTCCGATTTTGGATATGAATTTTATGGATTGTCGTCAAATCATTGACGATCGTTTTGGTTTTGGTTTCGGTTTCCCCTTTAAAAGCGCCAAAGTCAAAAATGACAATGACGAATTTGTCGTTGTTTTGGGTTATCGAAAACGCGTCGAGTGTTAAATGGTTGCCAAAAAGAAATGTGGAAAAGGCATTCATTTCGACTTGCTTGATGAAGATGATGATGAAGAATTGGAAGATGGAAGAGAAGACGAAGACGAAGAAGCGACAACTTGTAAATTCTTTCAATTTACCGTAAACTTCACCTTAATTTTTTATGTTTTTTTTTCTGTAGTTTTCTATAGCCGGTTTTTAGCGCCTGCAGCAGCAGCAGCAGCAGCAACATCATCTCTTTGTTGTTGTTTTTGATTGTTGTACGACATTGTCATCTACAAAGAGCAACTTGTTCTTATTCTCTTTTTCTTTTCTTTTCACACACAGACACAGCCAACGGGCTTTTGTATTGGATGCCAGAGAGCCAGGAACAGTAAATGAAGGACGACGAATATGGTGATTGTAACACGTGTAAGTTAAGAGAGCAACTAAAGAGCGCGACATGTTTACAAATGTGATCTCTGCGAAAGAGAGAGAGCTGAAAACTCTTGATGCGCACAAAAATGCCAAACGGAAGTAGACACATACACACATGCATGCATGTATGAGTGTCTGTGTGTATGTATGTGAAGCTAGTGCTCCCATGCCTGGCCCTGGTTGGCTTTTTGTGTTACGCTCAAGTGATTCTTAAAAAAAAAAAAAAAAGTGTAAAAGAAAACAAAGTTTTATGGGGCCATCGTGAAACGTCCATGGCAACCCCATGGCTCATAAAGTGCAATGTCAAATTGTAACCCATTCCAATCACTTTGCACACACACAGGGTGACTACATCTGGATAGAACCCGCATCTGGGCGGGAATTCGATGTGGCCATTGGAGCACGTGTCATCTCCGCGGAGGGTCGTCGCATCCAGGTGCGAGACGATGACGGCGATGAGGTTTGGCTGGCGCCCGAGCGTCGCATCAAAGCGATGCATGCCTCATCCGTCCAAGGAGTGGAGGACATGATATCGCTTGGAGATCTGCACGAGGCGGGAATACTACGTAACCTGCTCATACGCTACAAAGAGAATCTGATATATGTAAGTGTACATCAATTTCAGGTATTGCAAAAAAGAGCTAAGATTCAAAAAATGTCGTCCGAAAAAATGTTCAGAATGAATATAAAAATTTTAGATATTTAGTTTTTCGGATAAGATAATCTGAAAAAAAATAAAACTTTTAGTTTTGATTTTTATTTAAAAAAAGAAATCATAATTAAATCAAAGATAAAAAAACAATTTTTAATTTCAAAATTTAAGTCGCAACTGTCGTTGATAAATTCACACAGATATCTATGTTAAATTATTACTTTTCTTATCTTTAAGACCTATAGTACACTGGTTCCATATTGGTCACCGTTAATTCGAATCTCTTTTTTTTTTATTTGAAAAAAATATAAAAATACATATATGTATATATATATTTGTAGGAAAGAACTTAGCTCGAAAGCTATAGCAACTTAGCTCAAATCTTGCTCAATAAATTTTATAAAAAGAACCGATTAATTTGTATTTTAATAATTAATAATCGCTTTGATTTCTTAACATCAATATATCAATTTTGAATTATCGATTTTCTACTTAGACGTACACAGGTTCCATATTGGTTGCCGTCAATCCGTATCAGATATTACCCATCTATACGGGGGATCAGATCAAGCTGTACAAGGAGCGCAAAATCGGAGAGCTGCCACCGCACATATTTGCGATTGGAGATAATGCATATGCGCATATGAAACGCTATCGCCAGGATCAATGTATTGTGATCTCTGGCGAGTCTGGAGCTGGCAAAACGGAGAGCACAAAACTGATACTGCAATATCTGGCTGCGATAAGTGGCAAACACTCGTGGATCGAGCAGCAGATACTGGAGGCAAATCCCATTCTCGAGGCCTTTGGCAATGCCAAAACAATACGCAATGATAACTCATCACGGTAAACGATTTGTGAATTCCATTGGAAAATTACTTTATCTGATTTCGTTTGTCTTCTTTGCAATCTTTTTAGGTTTGGCAAATATATTGACATACATTTCAGCGCCAACGGAGTTATCGAAGGCGCCAAGATCGAGCAATATTTGTTGGAAAAATCCCGCATTGTCTCCCAGAATCACAGTGAACGCAATTATCATGTCTTCTATTGTATATTGGCGGGTCTGTCCAACGATGAGAAGAGTCGTCTCGATTTGGGCGCGGCAGCAGATTATAAGTAAGCTCAAGGTGTTTCATAATATCGATTGATTGTTAGACCCTTTTAGAAGAAAGTACAAAAGTACAATCATATTAGGAATGTTCAAACCCAAAATCATTTAAAAATACATCACAACATCGATATAAAGATTTTCGCGAAAGAGATTTTCAACGACTTTAATTCGATTCTTGTTTTCCGATGAATCTAGTTGATTAAATCAATTTTCATACAATATCGGATTTTTTGCTATTCATTAGAGATGTTTTTACTTTCTATATTTCTCTGTTTTATACATTTTTTATCAACGATCATTAAAATTAAATCAAGGATCTTAATGTATTCTGAAAATTGAATACAATTCATATTAATAAAAAAATCATATAAATAAATTAATAGATAAGTCTTATAAATTGATCTCATAAAATAATAAAAAAAAAGTGAATTAAAATATAAATTAAAACTTAGAGACATTTTGGGATTCTTAAACATTTTTTTTTAAATTGATTTATTATTTCATTCTTTCCTTTTCATTTACATAAAAAGAAAACTTAAAATGAATCTTATACTATAAAGAAAAATTAAAATGGTATTTTATCCAGGGACCGCAAATAATGATTATTGACATTATTTAACATCAACAAAGTCAATGACTAGAATACATATACAATGAAATAAGTTTTATTTTAAGCGAAAAAATTATAATGAAAAATAATTATTATTTGTGGGTTTTATTTTTTCGCTCAAAACTAATCATTATCATTGAAGATAATCCTTAAAAATCTTTAAATAATCATAGCTTTGTAAGTTTTATGTCTGGTTTTTCTTATTCATCCAGATAATTTATTTTGTAATTGAATTTCTTAAAGTCTTAAATTGTTATTTGCGATTCCTGGTTTTGAAAAGTATTATATCATATGGGTAAATCCAAATGCGCCCTCAAAATGTCTAAAGGCAGGGTACCTTGTAGTCGAAAACTGTCTGTTACAACTTTCTTAATTGTTTGCTTTTGCAGATATTTGACGGGTGGAAATAGCATCACCTGCGAGGGACGCGATGATGCCGCTGAGTTCTCGGACATACGCTCCGCCATGAAGGTGCTGCTCTTCTCGGATCAGGAGATCTGGGAGATAATCAAGTTGCTGGCGGCGCTGCTGCACTGCGGCAACATCAACTACAAGGCCACCGTAGTGAACAATCTGGATGCAACGGAAATACCGGAGCATATCAATGTGGAGCGTGTTGCCGGATTACTTGGATTGCCCATACAACCACTGATTGATGCATTGACGCGTCGCACGCTGTTTGCCCATGGCGAGACGGTTGTATCGACGCTATCCCGGGAACAGTCGGTGGATGTGCGGGATGCCTTCGTTAAGGGCATCTATGGACGTCTCTTTGTGCACATTGTGCGCAAGATAAACACGGCCATATTCAAACCAAGAGCCACGTCACGCAATGCCATCGGTGTATTGGACATTTTTGGTTTTGAGAACTTTGATCAGAATAGTTTCGAACAGTTTTGCATTAATTATGCCAACGAGAATCTGCAACAGTTCTTTGTGCAGCACATCTTCAAGCTGGAGCAGGAGGAATACAATCACGAGGCCATCAATTGGCAGCACATTGAGTTTGTGGACAATCAGGATGCACTCGATCTGATTGCCATCAAGCAGCTGAACATTATGGCCTTGATCGACGAGGAGGCGCGATTTCCCAAGGGCACAGATCAGACGATGCTCGCCAAGCTGCACAAGACGCACGGATCGCACAAGAATTATTTGAAACCAAAGTCGGATATCAATACTAGTTTTGGCCTCAATCACTTTGCCGGCGTTGTGTTCTACGATACGCGCGGATTTCTGGACAAGAATCGTGACACGTTCAGTCCGGATCTATTGCATTTAGTTAGCCAAAGTGGCAACAAGTTTTTGCGCCAAATCTTTGCCCAGGACATTGAAATGGGCGCCGAGACGCGTAAGCGCACGCCCACATTGTCCACGCAGTTCCGCAAGAGTCTCGACGCGCTGATGAAGACGCTGTGCAGCTGCCAACCCTTCTTCATACGCTGCATCAAGCCCAACGAGCTGAAGAAGCCCATGATGTTCGATCGTGGTCTCTGCTGTCGTCAACTGCGCTACTCCGGCATGATGGAAACAATACGCATCCGTCGTGCCGGCTATCCGATTCGACATGGCTTCCGGGAGTTTGTGGAACGCTATCGTTTCCTCATACCTGGTGTGCCGCCAGCTCATCGCACCGATTGTCAGGTGGCCACGTCACGGATTTGCGGCATGGTTCTCGGCAAATCCGACTATCAGCTGGGCCACACCAAGGTCTTTCTGAAGGACGCCCATGATCTGTTCCTGGAGCAGGAACGAGACCGTGTGCTAACGCGCAAAATCCTCATACTCCAGCGCAGCATACGTGGCTGGGTCTACAGGCGGCGCTATCTGAGATTACGGGCTGCCGCGATAAGCGTGCAACGTGTGTGGAAGGGATACGCCCAGCGCAAGCGCTACAGGAACATGCGGGTGGGCTACATGCGTCTCCAGGCATTGATCCGCTCCCGGGTGCTCTCCCATCGCTTTAGGCATCTGCGTGGTCATATTGTGGGCCTGCAGGCGCATGCCAGGGGCTATCTGGTGCGGCGGGAGTACGGCCACAAGATGTGGGCGGTCATCAAGATCCAATCGCACGTGCGACGCATGATTGCCGTGCGAAGGTATCGAAAGATGCGCCTGGAGCATAAACAATTCGCCGAAGTGCTGCAGCTGCGCAAGCTGGAGGAGCAGGAGCTACTGCATCGCGGCAATAAGCATGCTCGCGAGATTGCCGAGCAGCATTATCGGGATCGTTTGCACGAACTGGAGCGACGTGAGCTGCAGGAACAGTTGGAGGATCGTCGTCGTGTCGAGGTCAAAATGAACATTATCAATGATGCGGCCCGCAAGCAGGAGGAGCCCGTCGACGATGGCAAACTGGTTGAAGCCATGTTCGATTTTCTGCCCGATTCGAGTAGCGATGCCCCAACGCCACATGGCGGACGCGAGACGTCGGTGTTCAATGATTTGCCGCATGCACAGACGGTCAACCAGGAGGACATCATTACGCCCATGCATATCTCGGAGGATGAGGAGGATCTGTCCGAGTACAAGTTTCAGAAATTCGCAGCCACCTATTTCCAGGGCAATGTGAATCATCAGTATGCCAAGAAGGCACTGAAGCATCCATTGCTGCCACTGCACACTCAAGGGGATCAGCTGGCTGCCCAGGCGCTCTGGATTACCATACTCCGCTTCACAGGTGACATGCAGGAGCCCAAGTACCATACCATGGATCGCATGGATACCACATCGGTGATGTCCAAAGTGACGGCAACTCTGGGACGCAACTTCATCAGAAGCAAGGTGAGTGGAGGACAAGGAGTAGTGGAGAAGATAAATGCAATTTTTGGTCTTTCTGCTCTATAGATGCCATAGAAATGATCAGCCAAAAGTCAGACCTTATTATAGAAAACATTATAATTATAGAAAAAACTGATTTCCTTAGATATTTTAGCCAATGTCACAGATGATGTGTTTTGTATTAAATTTGATTAATACCTGTCTGATATGTATATTATCATCCTAATCAAGAAGCGATCAGTCGAAAATATACTTTTAGTGTGAAAACTTTGAGGGTTTTTGAGATACAGTCGAACTTCCATAACTCAAAATTCTTTAACTCGAATTTCATCTAACTCTAAACAATTCCATAGCCTAAATAATTGAAATTGCAGAGCTTTAAATTCTTGGCATGCCGAAGATTTCCTCTCATTTTTATACCCGTTACTTAAAAAATAAGTAAAAGGGGATATTGTATTCGTTGCAATGTATGTAACATGGAGATGGAATCATCTATATAGCCATTTAGCTATGTTCGTCTGTCCGTCCGTCCGTGTGAGGCCTAGATCTCAGAGACTATAAGAGCTACAGCAACCAAATTTGGCACACAGAATCCTATAAGCCCCACGCAGATCAGTTTTGTTTCAATTTTTGCCACGCCCCTTTCCTTTCAAGATATTAGGAATATTTTTTTACTAATTAACGTTAACAACTATTATTAGCTATCATCCTACTAAATCGCAACAAGATCGGACAAATAGAAAGGAGGTATTGGCTGACTTATGTTTTTCAGCAACGCAAGTGCCTAAAAGCATGCAATTAAAGATCTTTTTAATTTATTTAAATAAGTAACCGGTATCCTAAAGTCGGGAGCTCGACTATAACATTTCCCACTTGTTGTTTTTATACAGATTTTAAATGAAACTCAAATAACATCTTATCATTATGCTTGCAGGAATTCCAAGAGGCTCAGCTGATGGGCCTCGATCCGGAGGCATTCCTGAAGCAGAAGCCACGCTCCATACGCCACAAGCTCGTCTCGCTGACGCTGAAGCGCAAGAACAAACTGGGCGAGGATGTGCGTCGGCGACTGCAGGATGATGAGTATACGGCGGATAGCTATCAGTCGTGGCTGCAATCGCGGCCCACATCGAATCTGGAGAAGCTGCACTTCATCATTGGCCATGGCATACTGCGTGCCGAGTTGCGCGATGAAATCTATTGTCAGATTTGCAAGCAATTGACCAACAATCCATTGAAATCCTCTCATGCCCGTGGCTGGATATTGTTGTCGTTGTGCGTCGGTTGCTTTGCGCCATCCGAGAAGTTCGTCAACTATCTGAGGGCGTTCATCAGGGAGGGGCCACCTGGCTATGCGCCGTACTGTGAGGAGCGTCTGAAGCGCACCTTTAACAATGGCACACGCAATCAGCCGCCATCGTGGCTGGAACTGCAGGCCACCAAGTCCAAGAAGCCCATCATGTTGCCCATCACATTTATGGATGGAAATACAAAGACACTGCTGGCGGATTCGGCGACAACGGCCCGGGAATTGTGCAATCAGTTGTCGGACAAGATAACGCTCAAGGATCAGTTTGGATTCTCATTGTATATTGCGCTGTTCGACAAGGTCAGCTCGCTGGGCAGCGGTGGCGATCATGTGATGGACGCCATTTCACAGTGCGAGCAGTATGCCAAGGAACAAGGCGCCCAGGAGCGTAATGCCCCCTGGCGTCTATTCTTTCGCAAGGAGATCTTTGCACCTTGGCATGAGCCCACACACGATCAGGTGGCGACCAATCTGATCTATCAGCAGGTTGTCAGAGGCGTTAAATTTGGTGAATATCGTTGCGACAAGGAGGAGGATCTGGCCATGATTGCGGCCCAGCAATATTTCATCGAATACAGCACGGACATGTCCATGGAGCGTCTGTTCACGCTCTTGCCCAACTTTATACCCGACTTTTGTCTCAGCGGCGTCGACAAGGCCATCGAACGTTGGGCAGCTCTTGTGCTGCAGGCCTACAAGAAGTCCTACTATGTCAAGGATAAGATAGCACCGCTGAAGATCAAGGAGGACATCGTTAGCTATGCCAAGTACAAGTGGCCGCTGCTCTTCTCACGCTTCTACGAAGCCTATCGCAATTCAGGTCCCAATTTGCCCAAGAACGATGTCATCATAGCGGTCAATTGGACGGGCGTCTATGTCGTGGACGATCAGGAGCAGGTGCTGCTCGAGCTCAGTTTTCCCGAAATCACAGCCGTGTCCAGCCAGAAGACGAACAAGGTGTTCACACAAACATTTAGCTTGTCCACTGTACGCGGCGAGGAGTTCACATTCCAAAGTCCCAATGCGGAGGATATACGCGACTTGGTTGTCTACTTCCTCGATGGCCTAAAGAAGCGGTAAGTTCAGGCATCAGACTGAACTTCAGATCTGTCAAAAATGTCAAATTTGTCAATTTTGCGTATAAAAAAGATGTTTTGATGCGTGTTTTTTATATTAATCTTTTATTCACGTAAATTCTGTCGAATGATACAAAAATTTCTTTAATCGATCAAGTACCCATGCAAAATTTGGAATTTTAAAAAAAGTCTTTTTCAACTTTTTCCTCGATTTTTTTGCAAAAAATATAATGAAAAATAATGTCAATCAATTCTAAGAGTAACTTCAAAAAAATTTTCAAAATTTCTTCGATAGTATTTTTTTTATGATTTTTTGAAAATTGCTAAAAATCCACTTTTTGTATGAAAGGGGTTAAAATAGTAATTTTGAGCAACTTTCAAAAAATCATAAAAAATACTAGCAAACATATGTATGAAAATTTTTTTTTGCAGTCACTCCTAGAATTTTGAAAAAATCGATGAAAAAAATTTAAAATTAAACTTTTTCTTAAACTCAAAATCTTCCATGGGTACTTAATGGGTTAATGAATTTTTTGTATCATTCGAACGGAATTTAAGTGAATAAAACATGAATATAAAAAATCCGCATCAAAACATCTTTATTATACCCAAATTTGACAAATTTATGGTGTATGAAGACATTAGTGGCACACTGTATAGAAAAATAGAAAGTTTATTTTTGTTTCAAATTTTCTAAAAATTAAAAAAAAAAAACTACCGCCCAAAACAAACAAAATTTACTGATAACTTTAAACTACATATTTAATTGAATTTAAATCTATAAAGATTAGAAAAATATTTTTTGAGAAAATGTAGAACCTTTTAAAATCGGGTGTAACATTCTGGAGTAATGATCAAAACTTCAAACTCACCTCTGGATACCAGCTACAAAAAATATACAAAATTAAAATATCTTAAAAAAGTCTGATTATAGAAAACTTTTTGATTTTATTTCTTTCCTTTTTTTCCTGTGCTAAGAAATGTAAGAGTTACAGTCATCGGCATAAATATTTTGACAAATCTTAAAGTTAAATCTACTCATAAATTTAACTTACTTCTTGTAAATTTTAGCATCAATGGAAAGGTCAGTTAAATCCCGTTTGAATGATACAAAACTTTCCTTAACCCATTAAGTACCCATTGAAAATTTAGAATTTCTGTCGACAAAGAATTTAGTCTAATCTTAAAAATGTTTTCCTCGGTCTCAAACAAAAAATGTTTTGATGCAGAAAGTTTCTCTAAACAATTCTAAAAGTGAGTGCAAAAATGTTTTTTCAAAAATCTCTTCGCTAGTATTTTTTATGATTTTTTGAAATTGCTAAAAATTACTTTTTTATCTACTTTTTCCTCCTTTTCATATAAAATTTTTCCGAGATCATCCCATACAATAAATCATAAAAAAAATACTAGCAAAAAGATTTTTGAAAAAAAATTTTTGCAGTCACTATAAGAATTGTTGAGAAACTTCTTGCATGAAAACATTTTTTGTTTGAGACCGAGGAGAAAAGTCAAAACAGTAGACTTTAACAAAAATTCCAAATTTTCAATGGGTACTTAATGGAAAGTTTTGTATCATTCAAACGGAATTTAAATGACCTTCCATTGATGCCAAACTTAGCATAAAGTAAGTTCAAATAACGAGTAGATTTAACATAAGTTTTGTCAAAATACTTTATCCGAAGACTGTAGGTAATTGCATAGTGTTATCATAACAATAACAATTAAGGATTTACATTTTTGTAACGTAGTTTTAAATCTTTACATAAATTATATATCTGCAATCTTTTAAGGTTCTGGGTACTCTCGATTTAATATTTATTAATTGTTTTTATTCAATCATTTTTTTTCCAATTTTGGCAACCGTTTTTATATTCATATTCTGATTTTTGAGAACGCAATTGAAATGTTCATTGAATTAGTGATTGAAATCCAAAAGTGATTGTATTTAAAATTTAGTTCATTTTCATTTTATTGCATTAAATTGATTGCAGATTTCATTTTGTAAATTTATACCACAATAATTGATTGATAAATATAAAGATTGACATTGTCTAACTTTATCCCTTCTTTGCAGCTCCAAATATGTGATTGCGCTGCAGGATTATCGCGCTCCCTCGGACGGCACCAGCTTTCTGTCGTTCTTCAAGGGGGATCTGATCATCCTGGAGGACGAATCATGCGGCGAATCCGTGCTGAACAATGGCTGGTGCATAGGACGCTGTGATCGCTCGCAGGAGCGTGGAGATTTCCCAGCCGAGACGGTCTATGTGCTGCCCACGTTGAGTAAGCCGCCCCAGGATATTCTCGCACTGTTCAACATTGAGGAGGCGCATCATGGAAGGCGTCTGAGCATGGCCTCCAATGGGGGCGTCGTGGAGCCACGTGATCGTCCGCACACACTGATGGAGTATGCCTTGGATCATTTCCGATTGCCGCCGAAGCGTACCATGTCCAAGACACTGACACTGGGCTCGAAGCGGAGTGAGGAGCTGTGGCGTTATGCCAGGGATCCCATCAAGATGCCGCTGCTGCGCAAGCTGCAGGCCAAGGAGGAGCTGGTTGAGGAGGCGTGCTTCGCCTTTGCCGCCATACTCAAGTACATGGGCGATCTGCCCTCGAAGCGGCCGCGCATGGGCAACGAGATAACCGATCACATCTTCGATGGTCCGCTGAAGCATGAGATATTGCGCGACGAGATCTATTGCCAGCTGATGAAGCAGCTGACGGATAATCGCAATCGCATGTCCGAGGAGCGAGGATGGGAATTGATGTGGCTGGCAACGGGTTTGTTTGCCTGCTCGCAGGGTCTGCTCAAGGAACTGTTGCTATTTCTGCGCACACGTCGTCATCCCATTTCGCAGGACTCGATGCATCGGCTGCAGAAGACCATACGCCATGGACAGCGCAAGTATCCGCCGCATCAGGTGGAGGTCGAGGCCATACAGCACAAGACAACGCAAATCTTTCACAAGGTCTACTTCCCCGATGACACGGACGAGGCCTTCGAGGTCGATTCGTCGACACGCGCCAAGGACTTTTGCAACAACATCTCACAGCGTCTATCGCTGCGCACCAGCGAGGGCTTCTCGCTATTTGTTAAGATCGCCGACAAGGTCATCTCAGTGCCGGAGGGTGATTTCTTCTTTGACTTTGTGCGCCATCTGACCGATTGGATTAAGAAGGCTCGACCGATACGCGACGGAGCCAATCCGCAGTTCACATACCAGGTCTTCTTCATGAAGAAACTGTGGACGAACACTGTGCCAGGCAAGGATCGCAATGCTGATCTCATCTTCCACTATCACCAGGAGTTGCCCAAACTCTTGCGCGGCTATCACAAATGCTCACGCGAGGAGGCCTCCAAATTGGCTGCTCTCGTCTTCCGTGTGCGCTTCGGCGAGAATAAACAGGAGCTGCAGGCCATACCGTAAGTGATTCCACCTGTAATCCGAATCCGCATATGTACAATTTCTAAATCCGCAACTTTCATTATAGCCAAATGCTGAGGGAACTGATACCGTCTGATATTATGAAGATGCAGAGCACCAGCGAATGGAAGCGCTCCATTGTGGCGTCATATAATCAGGATGGCGGCATGAGTTCCGAAGATGCCAAGGTGGCATTCTTAAAGATCGTCTACAGGTATGTTCAATGGAATATAAGTTAGGTTTAAAAGTGTAAAATTAACACATTAATTTCTCACTCACAGATGGCCCACCTTTGGTTCTGCTTTCTTCGAGGTGAAGCAAACCACGGAGCCCAATTATCCCGAAATGCTGCTCATTGCCATCAACAAGCACGGCGTGAGTCTGATACATCCAGTAACCAAGGTGAGATCTATATATATAAAACTCTTTGTCCTGACTCACTGACTGAGAATCAACGTGTAGCCCAAACGGTAAAAGATAGAAAGCTGAAATTTTCACACAACATAAGTGGGACAAAATCGGGGTCAAAGATCACGGAAATGCTTAGTATGAAAAACTTTTTTGTTTCTTAAGATATCTTAACCAAACTCACAAGTTACATTTTTGGGACTGTCTTTTACATTCTAACAAAATTTGGTCAAAGTCCGATCACTATATCATATAGCTGCCATAGGAACAATCGGATGCTAAATAACCTTTAGTTTGAAAAACATTTTTGTTTCTTAAGATATCTCAATTAGAGATGGGCACGGGCCTCATTTTTCAGGCCCGGCCCGACCCGAGCCCGAAATTCCTAATGGAAAAAAGGCCCAAGCCCGCCCGATATTTTTCTACGAGGCCCGAACCCGCCCGGCCCGCCCGAAAAAAAAAAAAAAAAAAACAAATTTTAATTTATTTTTCAAAATTTTTATTTAAAAATAAAATCGTATCCAAATTTCGTTGCGCGATGTTTAAAAAATTCAAATTATCGTTAATTTCGGTCAGTTGGTTGGATGCTCATAAGCGATAGACAGTCTGAGCTTGTTCAGAAATTGAATACAAATTCGGGTAGCAAAAATATGCCATAGATTTGGCGTGTTCGGGCTTTCGGGCTTTGAAGTTAGGCCCGAGCCCGGCCCGACCCGACCCGAAATGACATTTTTCGGCCCGAACCCGAATATTTTGTAAAAGGCCCATGGGTCCCGAGGCCCGGCCCGGCCCGTGCCCATCTCTAATCTCAATCAAACTCACAAATAGTAAAACACTTGCAGAACGCAATTGCAATAACAATTTTGTTTTTGTTTTCGGTTTATGCTCCTTGCGTTCTGCAAGTGTTTTGTGTGTTGTTGTTTGTTGGTGTCTTATAGACATTACTAGACCTCAAGTTAGCTAAAACTTACTTCTAATAAAATTAGAAAGGTCATACAAAACAAGCAGATTAATTTTATTGTTATTTAAATTTTCCCTATTTTTTTTTTTTTAATGTTCCTATGTTTTGTTTATATAAAGTTATGAGCTACATAAACCTTAAGCTGTTTTTAGTTCATTAAAGTTTTTGTGAATCTTTTAGATTTATTCGAAATTTTACCTCACCCACTATTTAATGAATATTTTCAAGTATTTTATGCTTACTTCAATTGAACTGAGTCCTCAAATAATACTATTGTAGTCGTTTGTTAGCTAATTGGTTTTTCAAAAACAGTTTAATTTATTTTCAATTTTAAATATGTCAGGAATGTGATTTTTTTTTATGTAAATATTAATTAATTAAATTTAATAATTTTTTTTAACTCTGGTAAATTGTATTGAATCTTCTCTAGTCTCGAAAAGCGTATTTTTATTTTGGAATTTTTAACAATATTTGAATTTTTATTGCTCAATGAAATTTTAGTTCTTGCTCTATTTTAATTCAGCTGCTTCAATTATTCTTTTGTCGTACGTTTTCTTTTATTGCATTCTCTTAATCAATTTTTATTTACTATATTTTCATCAATAAATGAGTATGCTATAACTTATACTTGAATGTACATTTTACTTGCAGGATATCCTGGTAACGCATCCATTTACCCGCATCTCGAATTGGTCATCGGGCAATACGTACTTCCACATGACCATTGGCAATTTGGTGCGTGGTTCCAAGTTGCTGTGCGAGACATCATTGGGCTATAAGATGGACGATCTGCTGACTTCATACATATCATTAATGCTGACCAATATGAACAAGAACCGAACAATACGAGCCAATTAGGAAACTGATTACTTATATCTAATATATACATAACAATACAGATATTTATAATAATTATAAATTATAAATGCAATAAATTACACGAGTAGAACTTATAGGACATAAGCTCTAATGCACCCACCCCCAACAATCCTATTCCACCTCTCCAACTTAGCTATAAATTATACCAAACCCTTTCCTTTGTTTCATACTTATGATATCAATTGTTTTGTATAAAATTGCAAACTTTTTTTTAGTATTTTATGGCACATTCCATTTACTTAAATTATTGATTACACTTATGTTAAAGTACAATGTCCTTTTTGTACAAGAATCTATAGATAAGTTTTTGTATCTATGCATTTTGCACTCTGTATAACCTTCTGTATATCTCAACTATATGTCTCTGCTGATGATGACATTTTGTATCAAATACATAGAAATGTTCAATAATTATTTAATAAATTATATACATATTATAATACATGATAAAGTCTGTACACTGCAATTCAACTGATATTGGGAAACAGGAATGAAGAAAGTCGTACCAAAGTCGATAGCTATCGCTCGTATCAAGAATTTGTATGTTTGTGTACCTACAGTGGGGAGCAAAAGTGAGTACATGTTCACAACACTGACTTTCATCATTCATAAAAACAAAACCATACAAGGAAATCCAAATTTTTATTTTTTTTATTTTTATCATTTCATTCTTAACAAATAGGAGTAAGGCAACATTAATAAATAAGACGAATTCTTAGATTTTGAAAATAGCCCACAAAAAATGTTTGTCACTGGTAATGCGCAAAAAGTACTATTTATTAGGTATGAAAAATGAAGTGCAATGTGGCCAGTGGCAAACATTTTTTTTTTTAAATTCATGTGTAAAATTTAATATTATTCGTCACAAAATTGGATATCAGATATCAGATCAATCATACAAATTCCATCGATTTTCCACTGTCGATTTGTTCTGCTGAACGCGGCCAATGAAAGTGTTCTTTGACATTCCATAAGTTTGACAGCCAGAATCATTTTTCACACAATTTTCGATATTAATAAACTTAAATAATTTTTCGATGCAAAAGTCTTGACCTACGAACTTGATTGAATAATAGAATCAATCGCAAATAAAAGCTTAAAAAGAATAGAAATATCACAAAGTAAACTAATTCACAGAATTGCAAATGAGTGCAATAGTATTATTCGCATGCTCTAAATGTTTTTCGCGGCACCCCTACGAAGAACTTTCAGCAGGACAGCAGCTTTGCAAGATGTGCCGCGTTTCTACCTCAGCTGTTAAATGTATGTACTGCCGCTCGGAATTTTCCTCCACCTCCGCCTCCAAATCACAAAGTGCTTGTAAGAAATGCGAAGATTATATGGGCAGATATGGAATGCCCACAACTTGCAAGTGCTGCAAAATCGTTGCCGCCTTCGGTAGCTCCAAATGCATGAGATGCGCCAGCTACGAGGCCAAGTTCGGACCGCCAACACAATGCGACGAATGCAAGCTGCGATCAGCCTTCGACAGGCGCGACGAGAACGAAATGGTCAATGGGAAATACCTGTGCTGGCTCTGTACCTGCGCGTATAAGCGAGCACTGTTGAAAGCACAGCAGGAGGGTCTCATATCCATGGCCAAGAAGCGACCGCTTGAGGAGTCCTCATCTTCGTCGGCGCATAGAGAGAGTTTAGCATCCGCAAAGAAGCCAACACCACATGACGAGTCCTCAGCTTCGTCAACGTCGGCGTCCGCAAAGAAGCCAACACCACATGAGGAGTCCTCATCTGTGACAGCAGTTTGTGGTGCCGGGCTTGATCCGCCCGATGACACGATATCACGTGATAATAGCGGAAATCCGGCCTCAAATGCCATAACCAATTTATATAGTTTACATAGGGAGCGTATTGCCAGTCTGGAGAAGCGCTTGATTCAGAAAGACAAAGAACTAATAGAGAAGGATAAGCAGTTGACAGAGGAGAAGTGTAAACACTTTGAGAGCATAAACGATATGCGCAACAGGCTGCAGAAAGTCGAGCGCTTGCATAATATGAAAGTGGATAGCTTGAATCGCAAGATCGCCAGCCTGGCGAAAGACTTGGCTGCCATTAACCAACGAAAAAGGCACCAGCAAAGCAGCTGATCCTGACGAGGAGCGTAGCGAGCAGGATCGTGCCAGCATGCGACAATGCAACAACATCATCAACATGTGTCCCTCGCAACACATGCATTGCTGCAACATATGCCACCAGCAACATATGCATAGCAACATCACTGTAATGCAGTAACAGCAGCAGCATCAGATGCTGCATAACAACAGCAGCTACACCTTCGGCAGCAACAGCAGCTAGCTGCGTGGTCCCAGCAACAAGCTCGTCCAGCAGCAACATGTGCATCGCTGCAACATCTGCAGTGAACGAACATCAGCAACATGTGCCCCAGGAGCATCAGCAACACTCGCATTGCAGCAAAACATATGAAATGCAGCAACGGCAACAACACCTGAGAGCAACAAAAGCAGCATCATCAGCATCAACATGTGTCCCCCGCAACACATGCATTGCTGCAACATATGCCACCAGCAACATATGCATAGCAACATCACTGTAATGCAGTAACAGCAGCAGCATCAGATGCTGCATAACAACAGCAGCTACACCTTCGGCAGCAACAGCAGCTAACTGCTTGGTCCTAGCAACATGCTCGTCCAGCAGCAACATGTGCATCGCTGCAACATCTGCAGTGAACCAACATCAGCAGCATGTGCCCCAGGAGCATCAGCAACATGTGCCCCAGAAACATCAGCAACACTCGCCCTGCATCAACAGCAGTAACACAAGCATTGCAGCAACACTTGAAATGCAACAGAAGCAGTGCTAGTGCTAGTGCTCATCCCCAAGCCCGGGAAAGATCTCGACGACGCCGTCTCCTACAGACCTCTCTGTATGCTGGACACGATGGGAAAAATACTTGAGAGAATAATCTACAACCGATTGGAGTGCGAGCTCGCAAGAGTGCAAGGTCTCTCTGAACAACAATTTGGATGCCGGAAGCAGCGCAACACGATTGATGCTATGCTAAAATCTGGAAGACACCACAATAAGATGCAGCTCTGCCATGATGAAGTAACCGCCTGGCTGACTCAGAGTGGTCTAGCCTTGGCGGAACATAAGTCGGAAGCAGTACTGATAAGCAGCAGGAAGTTAGTAGAGAAGGCTGTGGTGAGGGTTGGCTCAGCTCGTATAGAGGCTAAGCCACCAATCAAATACCTTGAGGGTGATGGATCACAGGCTGTCTTTCACAGCACCTGGAGCACGGCAGTGCGAAGACATCGACTGAGGCGGCAGCTATAAGCAGAATGATGGCCAACGGTAGAGGTCCTAAAGAACGCAGCAGGAAGCTTATAGCTGGAGAAGTAACCTCGACCATCCTGTATTTGGCTGCGCAGACTATGAGGGAACTGCGTAGAAGGGAGAGGCTCCGCAATGGAGCCATAAACAAAGCGACTATAGCCGTCATCTACTCCGTGAAGTACTACTCTTCTACTATATATCTAATTCTATACGAGGTAATTTCAGATATTCAATTTTGTGACAAATAATATTAGGTTTTACATCTAAATTATTAAAAAAAAAATTTTGGCACTCAGCACATTGCGCTAAAAGGTCCCAATTCTTCATACCTAATAAAAATTACTTTTTGCGCAGTGAGTCACAAAATTGGATACTGGAAAGGTATCAGAAATTTGACATAACTTTGTCAAAAGGTGTTTAGAGCTTGTAGAAATATACGTCAGCACCATGGCCAAGATAATAATGAGAATAAAAACGCATTAAGTCAAAGTGCGTTGCAGAAATACGCTAAACTTAGACCAATTAAAGCCAGCATTCTTACAAGCAAAATCAAACTGTTTGGCAACACTGGTTCCCATTGCAATGCTCAAGTGTGAAGGTCAATTCTCTTGTATGCATATTGTTCTAAATAAAATATTTTGTCAAGAATATAAATAATTTTTTTGTTTTCATTTAAAAGCGGTTATTTAGTTTAAGCATTAGGAACAGGTGCAAAAGGCTTGGTATGGCATTCCTCAGAAAACCTGTGCCAAACTTGAGGACTACATGCATCCAAGAAGCTCTGGAATACTAAAAATTATAGGTGCTACCACAAAATATTAAAGTCTTAAAAAAAATAATGTGTAAAAAAAAAAATCGATACTTAATGTTCCTTGTCCCTATTTTTTCTGCCAGCATGAATTTCGGAAATTTATGTTTTTTTTTTCTTTTTATATTATAATATTGACTAAATTTTTGTTAAGTTTAGATAAAAATAGCGATAAGGTTTTGAGTCTAAGAATTTAAGAATTGGATCTTGCAAAGATGAGAATAATATTGAAAAGAAGCAACAAATTTTTATGTCCCTATTAATTCTGCCGCCACTGTAAGTATAAAGTATTCCATTCGGCTGCGTCCTGAAAATATTTATGTTATAATAACTGTTATGTGTGGTCCGGTGGCTCAGTGGTTAAGAGTCGCCGACCTGTCACATAACTCGAACTTTCAGTTTGAAAAAACTGGGTTCGATTCCCCCCGTCATTGTAGTCAAGCATGTGTTTTTAAATTCCTAGGAATGAAACGCAAAAAATACATACCCGTCAAATTAAAAAAAAAAAATAATAATAATAACGGTTAAAAAAGGCAGTTGGATATGCGACCTATATAGTCAGACCAATACCACAAATTTCGCAACAAAACAAACTAAAACGCTTGACCTTTGTCCACAAGCCAATATAATTTTGGAAGCAAATACTTCGGACTGTTAAACGCACCTTCTAGTGCCATGGATCCAAAATGAAAGTATTTTGCATCAATCCAACCATAAGGTGGAAAAAAGTGGCTCCTGTGTATGTTCGGGAATCCCAAGGTGATGGCAGCGCTATGTTTTGGGATTGTGTTTATTATAATGACATCGGAAATTAGGTACCAATCAAGGAATCAATGAATAAGAACCAATATTTACATATTTTAAATGATCACTCGCTCACATCTGGGGATAAGTTACTTGTAAAAATGTTTGTTCTTCAACAGGATAATGCTCCATGTCACAAAGCTAAAATGATAACCAATATTTTTAAGGATGTTGGAGGGAGAACGTTGGATTCGCCGCCCCAAAGTCCAGACTTAAATATAATTGATAATGTCTGGACTTATGTAAAGCGAAACAGAAGCCCATGCTTAACAAAAACTTGAGAGAAAGCAAATTCAGAGGTCTCGTATCCCTTTGGAAGGACTTTTTTTAGGAATCCCCAAAAATTTGGTGAATTCAGTGCCAAACCGATTGCAGAAAGTAATTGATTCTAAAGAAGGATTAATTTTCTATTAATTGATCATTTAATTGTGTAAATTTTTCAAAATTTGTAATTTTTTTTTAATTTATTAATTTTTTGTCAAAATACTTATTTCCGCCTAACTTTTGAAATGTCTTTGCATTTCAGTTAATAGAAAAAGAACGTATAGAGGAATTTACAAAATATTTCTCAGTTTAATAGTAAATATTGTCTTCTTTACTTTGGCCATTAACATAGACCCGTTACTTCTTTTAGTTTATCACTACAAGCGATCTAACATTGCATACAGCTTTGTCAAAATACTTTATCCGACCATTGTATATTAATAGGCTGTAAAGGATCATTATTTAATTTTAATTTGATACGGTTTTTTACTTGATCATACAGAGAGTAATCCAATTCCTCCATTTTGAGACTTTTTGTCTTATCTTAATATAATCAACATTTAATGAGTTACTGTGGAAATTGAAATCAGCCTATGCCCTGGGGGCCTGAGTTAGAGTATTCGACGGAGCAAAATATTGCGCTTTGCACACTGCGACAAAAATCTATGACTAATGAAATTTAAATTTTGGCATCGCTAAACATAGTACAATTGTTTTTATTCAATGGATTTTTCTTATGTTACGGTCAATGTCTTACATTCAAATACAATTGCACAGATAACATAAAAAAAAATTAATTATAAATCTTACTAAATTTTACCCCCAGCCAATTGAAATCCATGATCAATTTTTGATTAATTTAATTCATTTTAAAAATCAATGCCGGCAACATAAATTATTTTTATAGCTTGCCTACTTCGATTCGCTTGGTCTAAAGGACACCAATACGTTCACAATTTTCTGCTTTATCTTTTTGGGCAGGATTGATTTAGAAGATGGTAATGTAATGCGGCAAATAAATACAATACCAACACTTTTTAAATCAAACACTTTGGTAAACGTTAATTCCGTTAATATCTGGGCGTAAAAATATATGATAAGAGCTTTTGACCATGCATTATATTTTAAACAGGCAAACATAAAACTAATTTTATTTCCTAGTTTAAAACATTTCTATGTGAACAAATCGTCAGAAAGCAATATCAGAGAGCTAATGTCTGTTGTCCGTATCCTTTAACACATAATTCAATAATTTAACAATTAATTGTATGTTATGCAAAATTAAAAAATATAGTAGTTGTAAAAAAATTATACAAAAATTGGCATCAATTTGTTTCACTAGAATAGGATCCCCCAAAAACACCTCTTTACGCGGTAAAAGTCTAGTGACGAAAACATTTCCATGCCACAAAATTTCTGATATCCAATTTTGTGACGAAATATATTAAATTTTTTATATATGTTAATTTATTATATACTAGGGGGCTCCGCCCCCTGCTCGCTTCGCTCGCCAACCCCCGCTCGTTTATTATATATGCCAAAAAAAAATTAATATACATACAAAGTAAAAAAAAAAATGGCACTCCGCACTTTGCGCAAAAAGCTTCAGCTTCTTTGCACTTAAAAAATAACTTTTTGCGCAGTGCCGAATGCCAATTTCGGTATATAACTCGATCTGATCGGACAGTCATAGCAAATTTTCCATTCTTCCTGTGTATATATGCTAGTCGCCTTCGCACCCTTCGTGCTGCTTTCGTCACTAGCGCGGACTGCCGTCCGCAGTGACACAATTCAAAAATTTAGTAGTTGTAAACAAATTGTACAAATTGGCGTCAATTTGTTTCACTTGAATAGGATAAATTATTTTAAATGGTCAATTAAGAAATATAATATTAGGGCTGATATCAGTAATAATACTTTGTATAAAATAATCTTGTATACCTGATGTGTTAAAAGGTAAATTCAACACACATAATTATTATAAAAATTTATTTTACAGGCATTGTCTATTGTCAATGCTTCTAAAATCATGAATTGTTGCTCTCAAATGCCAAAATTATTGAATTAAAATTAATTGATTCAATAAAAAGGCATACACTATGTTTTAAATTGATTTATTTTTGTTGCATCAAATATACCAATAATTTATAGCTGTGTAGATATTTGAAATGTGTCTTTTTATTGTATCCTTTACTTCCTTTCATTCATTCATTCTCAATACCTGTCATACAATTAAAGGTTAGGATCTCGAAACTGGTCTTTGCTTTTGATGTGTTTCAAAAACAACTCTGGTCGGATTTCGGAAGATAAAAAATTGTAAGCTAAGTGTGTGAGGGGACAATGATCTCCTCCCCCCTGCCTACGCCCATGTCTATCATGATAATGTAAGAAAGAATGGATGGTTCTAGATAATGTCGTGGTCAAAGAAATAAACCGATCTTTAATTTTTAAAATTATACAATTTTGAGAATTTTTCAAACAGTTACCATCCCGAATGTCATCAATTCTGTTAAGCTTGCTAGATTTAAGCTTAAGCTGCTTAGATTAAAATCAACAACAGTAAAATTTGAGCATATTTTGGAAAAATATCAAATAATAAATCTGTAATCTGACCAACATGAAAATGAAAAGGTTCTTTCTTTAGCATTCTATATAAGTTAACTTTGTGTATACTTTAAGTTTGACAGTCAGAACAGTTTTTTACCCAATTTTAGATTTTAATAAACTTATAACATTTCTCGATGTTAAAGTCTTGACCTACGAACTAGTTAGAATAATAGAATTATACATAGAATGCGATGCATTAATATATGTATTTAATAATCTATTTTATAGCTGTACTGTGATTGCATGCAACCCCTTTTGGCTCCCACACAACCGGCTGCCAATTCCCACGCATTGTGTGCTTGAATTTTCACAGCGTGTGAAAAACGGCAGCCGGCTTAAAAGTCAAGACTCAGATTTTCCAAGATAATTAGTGCAGTGGAAGCTCCTGAGAACTTTTCAAGAATGTTCCCCCTGCAGTTAAACGACCGCAAGCCAACACAACATTCACCTGTCCAACCAGACAGAGCAGCCCAGGAGGAGGGTGAAAAATTATGCACTAGAAATTGTGAATGTTCATTAAGAATTCAACTAATTTCATATTCAGCTCTTCTTATAAGATGTCCGGCCGGGCAGAGACCTTAAGACGTTGCAGTTCCAATTACAAAACTTGGTGGTGGATTTTATGTTGTTCCCCTCTCCCCCATTCCTCCGCTCTCTTCATCTCGCACGCAACGCAGGCGACGATTCGGCGTCGAGTTTGTCGTTTGAGTCTTTCGTTTCATGAGTACCAACAACAAATTCCCATCAACTTGGGGGTGATTTGCACTTGTTGCTTCGCTTGCCTCGCTGACTTCTGATAAGAATTGAGCAAGATTCTAATATAAAGGCAAGGAATACCTTCTGGCTTCTAAATAATGTTGACAACTTTATGATGCCCCTTAAAAAACACTTCAAGTTCGAAGCTGTGATTAGTTTGGCAATCGGCAAACGGAAGCGCGATAATTAATGCAAAACTCTGAATGTTAATTTGTAAATGTGTAAAGCAGTATCAACAATAACAACACGCTAGACTAACAAATAATGCATAAATATTAAACAAAAAAAATAGAGATTGTTAAAAAGATTCTCAGATCTGTTATTGTTGTCGCTGCTTTTTGGGGCTGTGAGAAAATTCTGTTCCTTCTGTGCGGCAAACGGAAACAATGCGGCGTTATATATATACTACTATTTCTTGACTTTGCGTTTTTCCTTTTCTTTTTTTATTGTCTTTATTGTCGTAATAGCGGCTAAAAATTCAAATCGACCAAGCAGCTGTAATTAAAGTTGAAGAGGCAGCCCACCGTGGGAAGTGCTGCACTTGTTTCGTTTGTCTCAAAATGTTCACACGACACGGCAACTTTTCCCAAGCCGATTTAAATCGACTTCTTTGGGGGTTGCTGTGGGAGGCGGGGGGTGTCAATTAAAAGAAAGAAATAAAGGAAAATACAAAAATGCTAAATCATGCTAAATCAAAATGTTAATGTTATTGTTTATATATTTTGTTTGTTCTTGTATTTATTAAGTTTAGGACTTTCTCTTAAATCTTAAGACTATCATTTTTTCAGTTATGTTACAAAATTAGATGCTTTGTCATATATATATGTGTATATATATATATGTGTATACATGATCTATAGCTGGGCTTAACTGTTGCCCTCAATTGGCGTGAAATCAGGGAAATTTGGAAAATGCTTTGATTAAGTGGAATGTGATCAGCATATGATTTGCAATTTCAGTTTAGTTAAACTAAAAATTTCACTTAAGCAATGGCAAACAGATAAGCCCAACTAATAAATACATATACAATATATTCTCTATACTATATAAATGTATATTTAACTAGAGTTACAGTTAATTATGCATGTCCGTGAGCTCTTTCGAGTTATGTATGTACAATTTATGTTTCGCATTTACAAATCTATTGGTTCCAGCTAGCACTACGAAATGTAACTTAAAGTCAACTTGGAATTGATATTCATTGTTTGTTCGCTTCAGAGTTGGATAAAGAGAGGAATATAGAGAGTATAGAATGATGCACGTCTTATACAAAAAACTAAGTGTGTATGTATGTAAAAACTAAAAAATATGTGCTAGAAGAGCTTTAAATAAGTTGGCATAAATAAATGTATGTCGAATTGCAAATTATAGAAATAATGCCGCACTCAAGACAAGCCGCTCCCATGACTATTCCATTGCACTTCCGAGATGGAGGGCAGAGTTTGATGTGTCTGCTGTTGTTGTTGCTGCTGTTGTTGCTGTTGCATGCCCTGTTGCAGACTCGAACCGCTTGCCGGTGAGTTGCTGTTGTTATTGTTGTTATTATTGTTGCTGATGCTTGTGATGTTGTTGTTGTTATTGTGACGCGTACGCATAACATCATCAGCCTGGTTACAATGTGATCGCGGTCCTGGCTCCGGCGTATAGGTAAATGTGAGTCCAGTGGCATATATAATGCCATCGTTGCGCACCAACGATATGGGCACCTGTGTCGGCTGTCGCACCTGCCAAAAGATAAACAATTATTATGAATTTCTATAACCACAATGATATTTAAGCAAAAACTCACCCAGAGCCACTCGCCACGAAACTGTGAGATTTCGGGTACAACGCAGAGCAACGTTTCCGTACAGCGATACATGGTCTCCGCCTCGACATCGCCAAACCAGACCTGCAAATGTGGCGTAAAATTATCGCCACTTAGCTCCAGCATGGCCACATCGCCGCCCCCGTTGAGATTCAGCGAATTAACAATCGGCACAGGTGTAACCGGTGAGCTAAAGATTGAGATTTAAAGCATTAATTAATTATTCCCTTAAAATAAATAAAAATTAAAGTAGCTATAAAATATAAAAAATTAAATGTAGTGTGCCAAACAATATAGTTAGTTAAAGGCAGTGCTGTGAATAAAATTGGTTCTCATTTATTTATTTTACAATAACAAAACGTAGTGGTGGAAATAACGGAAACTATTATTTGGGTGCTAGGAAAAATCCAAGCTAATTTTGTATCGATATGGGAACTTTCTTAATCAAATGTTGTTGTACTGCAACCCTTAACAAAACCAATAACAATTTTCTGAAAGCTTGATATTGACATGGGAAACTGAAATAGTGGTTCATTTATAGTAGTGGCGACCTCTTGTGTTACACGCTCATTATTAATTCAAGTACTCAATAAAATTTTAAATTGCATTTGATTTCAAAATTGAGAGTTAACCCTCTACCGCATGAACATACTTCCAATAAGGAAAACAAATAATTTTATGCCTACCTTACAGTTAAATTATATGTATTTATGAAAGAAAACTTTATATTCTTTTGGAAAAAATTATTCTTCAACAAAAGAAATGTTTTTTTGGAAGATACAAATTTATTTCGAAATTCAGCAAAAATCACTTTTCAAATTCATGCGAGACGCTTGAACAAAACTCATAGAAACACGAAGTAATGCAACTCAAAAAATGTTTTCATATTTTATTCCAATAGAAAATAGTGCAAAGAAAATTACCAATCACAATCGACTTCGCTTAAGTACCGTTTTAACTAAAATAAATTTCATTAAAAATTGAAAGCCATATATGGCACTGTATGCGGTAGAGGCTTAACACAAAATAAAATCAAATTTCAAACTATTTCACATAATTGTTTATTGCTGGAAAAGCGCTAGTAATTAAAAAGATATATTTAGATAAAAATAAATTAAATCAGCATTCCCAGCTTTGTTTGTAGTATTCGTATACCTTAATTGTTAGCATAAATAAATTTGTTTGTTAGCTTTAATGCAATTTTGTAATTATTGCCTTAAGTTTTAAGTGTGAATATACTTGAATTAATTAATAAAACTAATAAAAAGAAATATGCATTATTATTTCAGTTACTTACGCAACTGGTCCCATGCCCTCGTAGAATTGATACTCGGCTTTATCGGTGGATATGATTGTCCAGCAGGCGCCGTCGTTGATCATTTCTTTGTTGGGCTCCTTGGGACAGGGTGTTGCCTGAAACTGTATGATCTTCTCCTGTGATAAGCACAAATACATGCGATCCGTGTCCTTCATGTAGAAGGCGCATTTGTGCAGCTGCGAAACGGGATCATCAGCCTCCAGCAGTGCCATCTGTTTGTCCACCTTGCGTATGATCAGACGAGGCAGTGCCATGCCCGTCACAGAGCACACAAGCTTAACAGTGGCCCCATAGTGTATGTAACCATCGCGCACCTGAAACTCCTCCGATTCGGATTCGTTGTCATCGAGGAGATGTATCGTAAAGGCGCCCCATTGCGTCGAGGATGCATGAAAGTGTCCATTCTCAACATGCAGATAACGCGTGGAGACTGTCTGGGAGCGCAGGCGATTGAAGAGCGCCACATTTGTGCCGCTGGCTATGCACAGGTCGGCGTTCTTCAGCGACTGCTTCTTCTTGGACGGCTTCGAGATGACCTTGATGCGCTTCGAGTTGAAGACTCCAATGTCGTGGCCATTGCCATAGAACATTTTCACCGACAGCATGAAATGCTTTCGTTTGTCCGAGTCGGAAATGAAGAGTGTCTTGGCGGCACAATACTGCTTCCCATTGAGATCCAACTGCTGCATATCCTGATCACTGCTGCCAATGCCGATAAATGCGCATAACTGTGCCCCCTGCTCGCCTTCCCCCTGCTGCAGCATCTCCTCGTATCGTCGCCGCCAGCCGCTGCCAAACAAATAGATGCAGGGCGGTGGGCAAAAGAATCGCTTCTCATTGCCATAGGATTTCTGGGCCACCTGAAAGCGTAGTTAAAAAGTCACACAATTAGTCAACTCCAATTTAACTTAAGGGTAACATTAATTAATCAACACTTTGATTATCGACAGCGACAAATTACAAATCGCAAATCGTAACAAATCGCAAATCGCAAATCGTAAACCGCAGCAATGCAGTTGTTAAATTTTCGTATAATTAATATCAATTATTTTATTGTGGCCGCCGCCGTTTGCTTAATTTGCGTGCAGTCAAGTGTGAAGGATGCGATGCCTGGACGGCGGCCGACGCTTGAAGATAGCCGCGACAACCGCAAAAATGCCCCACTGGAGCAGCAATTGGATGTGGATGTGGAAATGGCAATAGAACCCACACCCCCCCACACCTTGCACTATGCCTGAACCTAAATTCAATAATTCACTATTGTTCAACATTTAGGGTTTTGCTTTTTCTGCTCAAAAATTGTAATAATTCAAATTAAATTATGTTAGAGTTAATTTTTAAGAAAACATAATTTTGTATTGTGATCTTTTTTGGCCGTCTATACATCTGAAAGTCGCTAAGCCAGTTAAAAAATATTAATTTTATAATTTTAACAATTTGAACACAAAGCTTTTATAAGTTTTTATTCCTGTGACATTTTATTTTCTTTCTAATTTTAACAAATTTACATTTTTTATAAACCATTTATTGGACTTTTATTGGAAACCTATCTGACATCAAAGATTTTAACATAATTTTTGATCAATTTGAAAGGAAATGAAATTGAAGATTCATTTAGTATTATAAATATTTTCGTTCGTATAACGAATTAAATTTATTTTTTTTATTAAAGCAAAAAAAAAACCATAAAGAAACTCAAACTCATAAGAAAGGTAATAAGAATGATAAAACCTAATATAGAATTCAATCATACAATTACAATTAACTTTGTAGAATGTAAAAAACTGAAGCTCGACAAATAAGTCTGATGAACCTGGAGAATCTTTAACAAATTTTATGCAATTGTTGCAAGTAATAAACATAAATAAAAAATATAATGTAACTAAAAATATAGTATGATAAATAATAATTTCAACGTAATTTATAATTTATAAATAATAATTAAAATTTAATTTAATATGCAATGCCCATATGCAAGTGTCGCTGTGACGTCACAAGTTCTACTTTCATTACTCTCTACGAGTATAACGGACCTGCTCAATGTGCAATCTTTTTTTGGGCAACTAAGCCAGCTCTAAGCCTAAACGTACCTTGGCGTGCAGTATGACTATAACCATGTCGTTGCGCTCGCGCATGTATTTCTCCATTGCATCGCGCGTCAGCTTCTTTTCCTCAATGTGCGACCGGTATGGACCTGGCACCGCCACCGGCAGCATGGATAGTTGCATTTGTTGTTGTTGTTGCTGCTGTTGTTGTTGTTGTTGCTGTTGATGATGAACTTGTAGCTGTTGCTGCTGTGGCGGCGGCGCACTGCCCAGTCCAAAGTGCGGCATATCCTGACTGTGACTGTTACTGTGACTGAGCAGTTGACTATGGTCCAGGGAGTTGCTATTGCTGCTATTGCTGTTGGTTGCGGCTGCGTTCTCGTAGGCAATGGCAGGCGGTGCGGCGGCAACGGCGTTTAAATTAAATTGGCTGTAGCTCTTCATTTATGCACATGCTGTTTAAATGCATAAGCGCTAAATGCGTATACGTCTTCTTTTTGGCAACTTGTTTAACACTTTGGCACTTCTACTTTAACTTGTTCTTTGCTTGTGTTTTTGTCTTCAATTCGTATCCTTGTACACAACAGAACAGAAGAGAACCAGAACAAGAACACAACACACGCAGCAGCAGCTGTCGTTTCTCACGGTTTCGCTTTCGATGTTGATGCTTTTCAGAGGTCCCGCCTGGCCAGTGGCCACAATTAATATGTTTTATTTTAAGAGCGCGACTTTGAATGCGACTACAGCGCTTTGCGGCTGGCTGCTGTTTAAACTTGAAACTAAACAGTGGAAACTGATTTATAATAAATAAAAAGAACCGACCCTACAAGCGCAGCAGCTACCAAACAAAACTAGGGTTGTTGTTATCGTATCGATAGAGCAAATATCGAGCGACCGCCACAATTTATCGAGGGTTCGGAGCTAAAAATGGTTACATGGCGCAGAATTTAATTTGAAAATATTAACCATTCTTAAAACTTTTTTAATTTTGCATCAAGATTATAATTAATTAAACCTTTTTAACTAAAAATTAGATAGAATACAGGTGCTAATTTTCATAAATTGTTGTGAGCTCGTCACCCCTCAAGAGTCAATTAAATGATTTTTGATTTCTTCGAATTGAAGGAAGTGTAGAAGTGGAAAAATATCGAGTAACACATCGATGTCATTGATGCTTGCAAAACATCGGAGCCATCGGTGTTTGGTATATCGAATGTTTAAAAAATAAAAATGTATATTTATTTATTGTACTTATTTCCTTATCCTCTAGAAAGAGGAGTCTCACTTAAGCTGACTGACGACTTATATAATAATATTCTAAATACTATATGTTAATATTTACACATATATAATATATATGTATATATATAGTTGCAGCAACAATCAATCAATCAATCAATCACAACCATCCACCATCGCATTCATATTTAGAGCCTGGACCTGTTATGTTGTCGTCTGCCTATTGCTTAAATATTTTAAAATTAAATTATATGAAACATTTAAAACATGTACATCAATTCAAATATTTCCTTGGCGGCAAAATTAATCGAACTATTCGATTCATTGTGAAATTCATTTATCTAGATATCGAAAATTAAGTTGGCAGCTCTTCATAAGATTTCAGGCGAATTGGCAGTAGCTGGTTCACAAGTGTGCGGTAAAATACTTATTAAAATTCTAGAATCAACTATAGCAATGGATCAGTTTAAAGGATTGCAAAAATCATTATATATATGGACTGATAGCGCTGAACTGGACAAGCGTGTGCAAACGCTAAAGACAGCAACTGGCGGAGATGTGGCTGTGGAAAATGTGCATCGTCTGTCGGTTTGTAAGTGTTAATCGGTGTGAGTCAGCATGTTTATGGGAAATATTACAATGTTTTGTTCATTTTAGCCTCCTATGCCAACTCGAGTTTTGACCTAATTGTGATTGAATGCGCACAGCTGACAGACAATTATGTAAAGCTGCTACACATGCTGAAGCCGAGCGGTAAACTGCATTTGTTTGCATACATTGGACCAGCCGCAAGCTTGTTGCAGGAAATCAAGTTATCGGGATTCATCAACTGCAGTGAGGATGCCGATGCCCAAACGCTGACCGCAGAGAAGCCTGGCTATGAGACGGGCTCTTCGGCTCGACTGTCGTTCGCCAAGAAAACCTCTAACGTCAATGTATGGAAAATAAGCGGTGACGATGAGGAGCTAATCGATGAGGAAGACCTGCTCGACGACGAGGATAAACAGAAGCCAGATCCTGCTGGGCTCAAAGTGTGCAGCACTACGGGCAAGCGCAAGGCATGCAAAAATTGTTCCTGTGGATTGGCCGAGGAGCTGGAAAGTGAAAAGTCCCAGGCCCAGGCAGCCACTGAAAATGCAAAGTCCAGCTGTGGCAATGTAAGTGCAATCTTTGTTTATATCTCAACAATTCAACTACTAGGTATATGTATATGTTTACAGTGCTATCTGGGTGACGCTTTTAGGTGCTCCACTTGCCCCTATTTGGGCATGCCAGCCTTCAAGCCAGGCGAGAAGGTGCAACTGGCTGACAATTTGCTGAAATCAGACATTTAGGTTTAAAACTCAAAAATTCAGCACTTAGGTTTTTAAAGTTTTAATAAGCGAAAAAAATTAATTTCATTTGTAAATAAAAAATATATAAAATGAATGCACATAACGAACGATCGAGTGAAAAGTTATTCGCATGGTGTGCCCTTGATTAAGTCGCGGTTCTTGCCCGTCAATATGCGATAGTTGACAGCCGAGTGATCCAGCTCCTTGTAGAGATACGTGGGCATCTTATCTGACAGTACCCACAGTGAACCTTCCCTGTCGATCTTCAGATCATTGGGGAACACCAGAGTATGCGAATCGGAATCAATGAGTCCCTGATTGTCAGTGGTATATGGACGTTTGGTATTCCAGCAAGCAATTGCATCCTTGTTCACTTGCGTATAGAAGATCACATCCGTGTCCTTGTCGTAAACCTCCGTTGTGGACTGTCCGTTCATGCCGCGATCGCCGACGAGCTTAAAGTCATAGTACGATTCACCGCCATTCACATGACTCTCGTTTTGCAGCACGCGATTGGAAACCTTGAACTCTTTGGTGCTGGCCAGTGCATGGAAGTATATATCCTTTGTATGATCCGGTTTCAAGGGTCCCACAGCCATGCCAAAGACGCCATCGGTCCACTGGAAATTGACGCCGCCAACATTGAAATCGCCCTGCAGCGGATCGAAGTGGAAGTAATTGTGCTTAACCCTGTACGATTTGTTGTCCCGCAGAGAATAGACAATGACGCCATAGGCGCCCAAGTCCGGCACATAGGCAAACGCATCATCGCACTGTTCCCGATCCACATCAACAATCTAAGATATAGCAGAAGGTATTATTAAGCTGAAATAATCGTAGTGTCAGTTGACGAATACTCACAATATTGGCAAAGAATGTGTCCTCCTTGGTCTGATCAGCGGGTATCGCAAAGCGACGCAGCAATTGATCTGTTTTCAGGTCAAACACCAAAATGCTGTTCGGTGTGATCTGCTTGGGATTGCCCAGAATGTCAGCCAGTCCAGTGTCCAACACCCACAAGCGATCGCAGACATCGACCTGAATGCGGAACGTCGAAATGATGGTCGAATTGTTGTCCAACTGGACACCAGCATCTTGGGCCTTGTCAGCATCCAGGCGACCACCTGAGGGTGTCTTCTGCTCCTGGGGCTGCACATCAATGGGCAGCTTGTTGGCCTCCCAGCTGGGATAAGGACGAAGCTTTGGCGATTTCTCGTTTGTCGACAGATCGATGTAGTTCAAAGTGGCCGCAACGCCAGCCTTCCACCTACACAACAGAAAGATGTTTTGGAGCTGCTGTTATTAACATTATTTTGGATTTATTTTTTAGATTTGTTTTCTTTGACTTTGTTTGGCACTACTGTTATTAACGTTCTGTTACATCAAGCTGCCTCTGTAGAATCACTAAGCCAATTACCTATTGCAACAGCAAAGCTTTACTGTTATTAACATTCCATCAGCTTTGCCTTTTGTTTTTGTTTTGCCAATGGTTTTAACAGTCTGCATTTAGCTGCAACCAGAGTTTCGTACACTCTGGGCAAGAATTATAGGTACACTTGAAATTTTAAAGTATTTGCCTTTTTATATAGGGAAAAGTTGACTTATAAGAAAAGGTTTTTTAAACACAATTAAGGAATATATTTTAAAAACTAAAACAATTTAAGAAATTGTAAATTTGACCCCTAGAAATTGTTGATATTAGATGTTTGAATAATACGTTTGGGGTTGTACGCCCACTCTTTTTGATTTTCATGCTGTATTTTTTACGCATTTGTCTCCATTTAGCCTTACCATGAAAACCTGACCTACAATAGTCGCTAAAGTAGAGAAACTAAGCGTAAGAATAAAAGTATACTGAATATTGCCATTATTGTAATTAACATTCTGTTATATTTGGCTGCTTAGTCAGCTTTATTTTGGATTTTTCCACCAGTTTTAGCTACTTTCAGTCCAAATTAACATATTCAAATTTTGGTCAAATTCTTTGCAACAGGTAAATCCCCGTTGACGTCATAAACTAGCTGTGAATTATAGATTAGTTGAAGATTTAGCTACATTTGCACATACTACTGTGGGCAAAAAGTACCGGGAATTTTAAATTTAAAAAATTTTGGGATTCCAATCGGAAAAAATGTTTGTACTTTTAGGTTGGCACTACTATCGTTAACATCTGTGCAAAATTATACGTTAAAATATTCATTAGTGTTTAAGTTACGATTAGTTTTGTACGACGCCAAATGTGCATTTGGCGATTTTTGTGCCAAAAAACGGTCAATTTCATCGAAAAAAGCTCCGCGTGGAAGTGTGTGAAACAATGTTTTCTGACTATCAGGATATTATAAAACGCATTATTACGGGCGATGAGACTTGGATCTACGCTTACGACATGAAAACTACCGATCAATCGAGCGAATATCGGCAAAAGGTGGGCCGAGACCGAAAAAATCGCGTCAAATTCGCTCAAAAATCAAGGTCATGTTGACAGTTTTTTTGGATTATCGTGTTGTAGTTCATTATGAATTCCTTCCGACCGACCAAACTGTTAACAAGGAATATTTTTTGAGCGATATGCGTCGTTTGCGCGAAGCTATGCGTAAAAAGAGGCCAGAACTATGGGCTGACAACTCATGGTTCTTGCAACATGATAATGCGCCCTCTCATACTGCCCCTGTTCTATGTGTTCTAACTCGACCAAAATTGTCCCGCAGCTACTTTTTTCGCCTGATTTATCTTTGTGTGACTTCTGGCTATCTTCTAAGCTCAAAAGACCTCTCCGAGGACATCGCTTCGGGTCGATTGAGGAGATTCAATCAAAATCGCCAAATGCACATTTGGCGTCGTACAAAACTAATCGTAACTTATTCACTAATGAATATTTTAACGTATAATTTTGCACAGATGTTAATGATAGTAGTGCCAACCTAAAAGTACAAACATTTTTTCCAATTGGAATCCCAACATTTTTTAAATTTAAAATTCCCGGTACTTTTTGCCCACAGTAGTATATAGATGGATATTGGCCAGATGTTCCATCACGAGTTAATTTTTCCATGTAACCATTTTGTCTAACCATTAATTCATTTGTTGTCATATTTGCATAACCGTAACCGTCATTTAAAATGCAAATAGTTGTACAACAAAAAAGAAAAAACATCTCAAATTTGTGTATAGACAACAAGTGAGTAACCGGTTTTCCAAGCCAAAGTGGCTTTCGCAAAACCCCGATTGAGACGACCAATTACAATCGTGATTACAAACAAGAAACAAGAAGTTAACCATTGGTAATCGCGATAATTTTGGGTGTCTCTCTTACCTTGGCACAGTGACAAACATTTTGTTTTCCCATCGCTCCACGCCAAGTGGCAAATTGTTCTCCTCAATATAATGGCCGCTGCGTTTGGCCTCCGCCTCGGCCTCTGCGCTGGGCCAGTCGAAGGTCAACTGTTTCCACGAGAAGCGTTCCTCCAACTTCGCTTGGATGCACAGACAGAAGCACAAGCTGATAAGACAAACCGTCAGCAGTTTTGGTGAAAACATAGCTAGTCTTCTTATTATAAAACTCTTGTTATCTCTGAGTTCGAATTGACTTCCGTTCCGTTCGAGGTGAGCGCGCTGACTGCATCAATTGAGCTCTGTTCGGAGCTTAATATGCTCTCGAAAGCTAAAAGCTTTTGTTGCAAAGCTCGACTTGAGCTTGTCGCGTCAGCCAGTGCAGCCAGCAGTTGCTGGGATGGCCGGCTGAATTAGCATAGCCGGAAAGGAAAAGGTAAGGTAAAAATAAATATTATGGGCACTTATAAATCTGTAAATGGAATCGACTTACACATTGGAGTATTTATAATCACTTTATCTTCATCACGTGCAGGATTTCAGGCTAAATAAATCACTGTTGACAATTAAATTGAAAACTAGTTTATAGACCTAAACGGGTTCTCATTAGAGTTGAGAACATGGAAAACTACGTGGAAATGTTGACAGAAGCCGGTTCCATTGTGGCCATAACAATACAAATATAATAAATAAAAACACAATTATTTCAGCTAGACCTCACATGGCTTAAAAAAAGGCCAGTTTTAAATGACACGAGTTCATTCATTCTCCTGTCAAACATTGTAATTATGCGACAATTATTTCAGAAACATGCCAAAAAATCAGATCGGATGTGAGGCAGCAAATTACGGCTTAAATTCAATAAATTCAACAAGTTCACTCAATACCGGGTGGGAGTTAAAAATTGCATAAATCAACATCGATTCGGAAAAGATTTATGTTAATGCAAAATAATATAATATTTATAAAAGCATATGCTTAAATATGGATGAGATTGAATGCTTGCCAGATAAATAAAAAGATTTCTTATCTTATTTGTATAATACTTATAATTCAATTGATTTTTCAAATGTTTTTAGTTTTTTTTTTTGTGTTTATTCAGTAAAATTTCTCATATTCCGTTTTTAAGACTTTAAATTAATTCGTTAATGTTACTTTCATAAGAACATACCGAGTTTTGTTTGCTTCATATTGCTACATTTGTTTACGGTCTTTGTTTTGTTTGTCTTTCACTAACAATAAGTATTGAAATAAATTTGAAATCTGGTTTAATTAATTGTATTTATACAACAATTAGCTTTGCTAAAGTGTTACTTAATGTACTATTTTTTTTTAACTATCGATTTGTGGTTGTAGTTTTAGTTTGTGATTTCCGGATATTATTATTATTATTTTTGAATGGATTCGTCGGTAAAGCAAAGAACTAAAATAATTAATTATTTGAGTTTTGAGTAAAAGTTGCAATTGTCGCTTAGGTCTCGCTCCCAATTCTGGAAGTGATTATAAATTTAGCTTAACACGCTATATACAATATACATGTACATAATTAAAATTACAGCTACCCTAACAGCGTTCCCTATATGAATTACAATCCAATTAAACTACAAATTCCAACGATCCTTAACAATATAAATATTTGTAAGAACTAGAGATGTCATTTTTGCAGTGTGTAAATTTCCTTTTGCTTTTCAACTGTTTTTTTTTATTTCAAATATATATATATTTTTTATCATTAAATACTCATATGAATGTGTGTGTAAGTATGTGTATATTCATTCCTCATTGTATGTGTGTATAGTTTTATTTCATTTAACGGCTTAGAGTTTAAAGTCTTTCATTTCGTAGGAATTTAATGTTGTCTATGTGTGTTTTTGTTTTCTTTATTTTATAGCACTTTTCGTGATGGATTAGAGTGATTGAATTAAAAATGGTTCCAATTTGATTTATTACATAACTTTGAGTATTCTCGTTTTTTGTTTGCCTTTTTAAAATAATGTCAATTCCTATTTAAATAACGACGCATTTATTTCACATTACCATCTTTGCTTTGTGTACATGGTATGTATACTATATTATTTTATAAATGCAATTTTAGAACTTACAGTATGTTCAAAAATTTTCCTTTGCTTTTTACTTTAATTTGCCCATTTGTCTATGTATAACAGTACATAAAAATTAAAATGTTGCTTGAGCACATAACCCCCTTCCCCCCTCGAAATATAATATAATATATAATAATATAACTTTGATACTACACTATAATATGCTATGTCTTTCATTATCTAAGATTTGCTATGCTTTTTTTATCTTTCCTTTCGGTTTGTGCTACTTAAGACTCACAGAAATTTAAACTATTAAAACATTATTTCGAGTGCATAATAAGTACGAGAATTTCTTTTGGACAGACTCCAAATTTACACACACATACACATGATCTATACAAAATCTAACACTAACTTAAGCTAAGTTAATAGGCCAGACCTTGAAGGAGTCTGGTTCTGGAGTCTAGGAGCTCGTATTGCCGCGGCATTGACCCGGATAAACATCCGGGGATAAATAAACAAATACGAAATAGAAAAGGCCGCCTTGGGAAAAATGTGTGTGTGTGTGTGCGAGCGTGTGTGTGTTTTTCTGTAGCTCTAGGAGACAGCGCTGAGCAAAAAAGGTTTATGGGGAAAATACTCGTTAAACAAGAACATAAATACATACAAATTTACTAACACAACAATTTGTTTGCTTTTGCAATGGAAAAATTACTAAAGCCTAACATGATTTCCATTCTTTTTTATAATATTTTGGTATGACTTGACTATGTTTGGGTTTTATCGGTTTCAACTTTAAAGCCTAACAATTTTTGTAGTTCCACATTCTAATGTCGTTAATATTTGTTTAGTTATAAGTTAAAAGTATTTCGATTTATTTTAAGTACTTGCTAAACACGTTTAAGGTACAATACATATTTCAGTTATTCTACAAAATTGCTGCTACCAATTTTCGTATTTAGCTCAGCTTAAAGTTGATACAAAGTTTTTGTTTTTTTCAAATACATACATAGTTATTAATATTTCTTTTAGCATCTTCTTCTTTGTATAATTCACCTATCACGCAAAGGAAATTGACAAGTTTTTTCATGTACGGTGCTCATGAGTATCTGCAAGAGAAATAAATATACATGTAGTTTACAACAATAAATTTGATAAACACAAACTCGAATTTTAAATTTAAGCAGTTGCAAGTTTTGAGCGAGTGGACACACTGTGCAATTGGCATATAAATATCGATAACGCTCACAATAAATATCGAAGTGCCGGAGGTGTCGATAGTCGGCACCATCAATAGTCAACGATATTATTTTTCAAACCATCGATAACTATCGATAGTTTCGGATAGTGTGTTAATTTGAGCATATGTATATGTATTATATATGTTAAGTTCCAAAAATTATAAATTTTTATTAAAATTCCAACTAAAATTTGATATTGGTATTAATTTAGGAATTTTAAAACTAAAAATAAATAAAATTCGCTATCAATAATAATGTTTCTAATCTAAAACTTTGAACTCGGACTCGACTGAAGTGGCGGGTACACATAAATATTAAAACATTAAAATTTGTATTAGGTTAAGTTCCGTTACGTTACGTGCTTCTTTACCTATTTCGACTATAGTAAGGAACTTATCCATATCAAAAATATACAATTATGAAACTCAAAATTTAACTGTATCCGAAGCTGCAGATCCAAAATGCGCGCCTTTCTATGCCGAGTTGAGCGTCATAAAAAACTATCGACCACTATCAATAGTGAACGTCTGCTATCGATGGCGGCTCGATAGTTCTTGATCATCGAAAGTGCCATCGATAGTTCTCCACCTCTAATCGCAAGTGCGTGCGTGAGCGTTCGTGACAGCGGCTCATCACTAACGATTGGCGCAAATAAATAAATAATTTTTCAATAAAAAAAGTGTATTTAAATGTGTGCTTGCCATAATACAATGGTACGAGTATTGAGTTTGATAAACAAAAGTGGAATAACCTTTTCCAATTTCCAATTACGAAAGTGCTTCAATCGATTTTCTCAATGCCCGCAAAAATAGCTAAAATCTCTGGTTGATAAAAATGTAAATTCAAATTTATAGGATATGCGATACTATATAGGAAACTACTGCTACACATGCTGCATTAGTAGATGTTTAAAGACTTACCTTGTGTGATTGCGAGTGTGGCTGAGGGCGTGGGATGTGCGGAAGCGGTTGTGTTGATGATAGAAGCGGGCGGGGCCTGAATCGCCAGCGAGGTTGTTGCTGTGCCGCCACAGACGCCCGACGCGCCATTCAGTTCTGTGCTCTTCGTGTTGACGTCCCGTTCGACAAGCCGCTGCCGTAGAACCCGTATCTTTTCCTCTTTCTGCAAGGAAACAATTATTTTTATTTTACTTTAAATTCAACTACGAATAAGGGCTATTGACTAAAACGTTTCAAATTTAAGTTACAAACTTTTAATACTAATTTTTATACCCGTTGCTTAAAAAATAAGTAAAAGGGGATATTGTATTCGTTGCCATGTATGTAACAGGGAGAAGGAAGCATCTCCGACCCTATAAGTATATATATTCTTGATCAGCCTAGATCTTAGAGACTATAAGAGATAGAGCAACCAAATTTGGCACACAAACTTTTAAAGGCTCCATGCAGGTCAAGTTTGTTTAAAATTTTTGAATCACCCCTTTCCGCCTCCGTAAATCGCGATCATACGCACAGTTTTAAAGATATTAGGATTTTTTTTTTTTAATTAACGTTAACTACTATTATTACCTATCATCCTGCTAATTCGTAACAAGATTGGACAAATAGAAAGATGGTAATGGCTGATCAAAGTTTTTTAACAATGTAAGTGCCTAAAAGCATGCATTAAATGCAGTTTCGAGCTTGTTGTCAACTCTTTCCGGCCCACTATAAAAAATCAGTAATAATTTAACGAAATTCTTATTGGCTTTTATTAATAAGAGTATTCTTGAAACAATTTGTTCCTTACGCAAGGACGAGCTTCAATAAATTTCAGAACTGAGTCGTGCACATTATGCGCGGGGTATGAGTCGATACCATGAAACTTAGAAATCCACAAAATCAATGGCCGTGTTCACCAGAACTAATCAATCAGTAATCATGTATCAGAAATCATAAATTTTTTGATGGGTTTTGATGAAATTTTAAGGCAAAATCGAAGTTGTCATTTTTAATTTTGTCAAAGCTTTTAATATTTATTAAAAAAATTCAAAGTAAATTGGCGCAAAATGCTTAATGTAATGGGAATGAACACAGCAAAAGGCCAGATTTAAAATAATAGATGATAAGTTGCATTAACCAATAATTAAACCAATATTGTATGCGCATTTAATATTTTATATGAGAAAGTTTAAAGCACTTTTCCTAACCATATTTCTTAAAAATACGCAGATTCCAACGTGTTCTTTGCATATTTTTTGAGGAGACCAAATCAATATTAATAAAGTGGTTTCCTTGTTAATTTTGTCCTATTTATTTTCAAATCTTGTGTTCTGTTGATTACAATTTGTTATATCGATAACAAAGCATCACAATCAGAGAATTTCAGCGTACTATTTTGGTGATGCATTTTCAGTCATCATAATCACAAAATTTTGAAATCATGATTGCTCATCACTGCCGTTCACCAGAATAATCATACAAATTTCATCGATATTCTGTTGTCGATTTGTTCTGGTGAACACGGCCAATGTTTTTTACTTTTCTAGCTTTTATTTGTTTATACGATGTTTATTAATTCTTTAAAAATTAAAAGTTGTTGAGGCCATTCGCCTAAAGGGCGGCAACAGTTTTCACAGTTAACTTTTCGTCAGAGCTTCCGAAAATCGCTCTATTTATACCCTGTGCCCAGTGAAAATGGTCAAAAAGGGTATATTAGATTTGTGTGATGTATGTAACAGGCAGAAGGAAGCATCTCCGACCCCATAAAGTGTATATATTCTTGATCAGCATCAACAGCCAAATCGATTGAGCCATGTCCGTCTGTCTGTCCGTCTGTCCGTGTGTTTAAACGCGTCGATCTCAGAGACTATAATAACTAGAGACTTTAAATTTGGTATGTATGTTCCTGGATACCGGGCGCACATCAAGTTTGTTTTTAAATTTGATTCGGACCACTATATCATATAGCTGCCATAGGAACGATCAGTCGAAAATCAAGACTTAGTATGAAAATCTTTTTTGTTGTTTGAGATATCTAAACCAAACTGAAAGAATCTGCATATAGGATGGTTCCATACATCCTGATAAATTTTGGTTGAAATCTGATCATTATATCATATAGCTGTCATTGGAACGATCAGTCGAAAAATTAAAATCTTTTTTTTTTGTTGTTTGAGATATCTAAACCAAACTGACGAATATGCATATAAGATAGTTCCATACATCCTGAATAAATTTGGACTATTGGTATTTGAACTAAACTCACAGATTGGGATTCTAAGTCTTTTACATTTTAATCAACTTTGGTTTAAATGGGTTCAATAGATCATACAGATGTAATACAAGCAAATAGTCCAAAACTTAATGCGACATCATGAAACCTTTGGTGTGCATAATGACATGCAAATACGTATTAGACTATCGAAGTGTCAGGGCACAGGGTATCTAACGCCCTTGCTTGTTCGTGCTTTAGAAGATGTATATTTATCCTTTTCTCGCGCATAACTTAACTTCTTTTTTAGAAAATATAAGATCATGTGTATATAAAAATGTGGGATGTTTAGCATTCCAGTGCTCACAGTATTTAGGAAATTTGTTTGCCGGAAAGAGTTATAAGATATTAAGAATGAATTCCAATTTTGGCATTATTCTCGGCGATTATTTAAATAACAATAAATTATATCGATAGTAAAAATGGTTTAAAAATCAAACTTACTTGTGTTATCAATCGTTGTAATTCCTCGTTTTCGGTTACTAATTTCTGATAGCGTTCCTCGTCCTCCTTTGATATGGCCGAGTCCGGATTGTATTTTGATTCGGCCTTATCTTTGGGATGTCGTATTACCTCAATGACCTAAATGCATTATATTTAGTAAAGTATGTACATAGATGGTGACATATTTATAGGGTATACTGACCTTTGGCACAAATATCAGTAGCATGCTTAGGAAACAACAGAATATCACAGCTAGTGCAACAAAGGCGAATGACGCGTCCTGCTGCGATGCAATGACCATGCCCACTGGAGCTGTTATGAGGCACAGCACAACCACATTATAGATACTCATGCCCACATAGCGCGAGTCATTGATCTGCTTTACTTTAATCGAACGTGTCTCATAGGCTAAGAACAGGCCAAATACTAGTATTAGACCCTTAAAGCCGTATACGAGTCCTGTAATAATTATAAAATTATTTCAATAAGTCAGACGAGGTCACATAGTTTTGAATATCATACCTAACCACATGGAATTGCGTTCACTTTCGCAATGCTCAAGCTCTGGACGTATTTTAATATCATCAGTTGTAGATACTGGATCTTCGAGTGGGAATGTTTCGAGTATACGCTGCAGCGGATCAAAGATCTGCCAAGACAGTAATATCACTAAATCTATTGATAAGAGGCCCGAAACCATGGTGTATAGCTTCCAAGGTTCCACTTTTTTCTGCAATGAAGGGAAACAAAAAGGAATTAACAGAACTGGTCAAGCTTTGCATATGATTAACAAGGAATTAAACCGAAACGAATACCGATTTCAGTCAGTGCTGCCAAATATCGATAAAATTTAAAGGATACAGCAAAACAGGACAAGTCATTAAATTCAGATAATAAGAATACTTTAGATGAAAATGATCACAGAATTCAAAATGCGATAGTTTTTCGTATCGATGTGTGACAAAAGTTAAGGTAAATTAATTTTAAAAAATGAATAGATCTATTGAAATAGTGAAATAGTTTGTTTTCGGTTAACAATTTTATACAGTAAATAGCGGTTAACGATATCGGTTACGGTTTGAATCCCTGATGTTTATAGTTATAATTACCTTCGGGTCAGTTTTCGATTTTGTTGTAAATCGATGCACTCGCCAGACTTTGCTGAACATAGCACCATATGCTAGTGTAAAACCGGTGGATAATAACCAAGCTCGAGCTTGACAAATCTGGATTGAACAAGAAAATACATTAAATAAGGTATATAGTATTTTACTGTTGGTTCTCACAAATTCAAGCCACTTAGTTATTCAATTAGTAAAAATTATGTAAAAAAAAGATTAATAATAAGGTCCTTATCAAAATTATAAGACACATTGATTTTTTCAAATATTTTTCATGATAGGCCATCTAGCTAAGAAAAAAACATATTAACATACTTCATAAACAAATACCAAAGTGTTTCAATACCTTTTATTTCAAAATATTCAGTGTTGTTACTTATTTTTAAAATAATTACAAAAAGTGCGGTTTTCAACCATATCAAAATTATAAGACATGTTTGGTTTAAAGTACTTATTAGCTAAAAATATATATTTAAGTCATTGAATTTCAATAGTTTAGGTATATATCGAAGATCCTTGGCATCTACCAACACCGAAAATTTTCATCTTCATGGAATCTGACAGCTTTATCAATAATTTCGGGTCTATCTGACCCCATTCCCTTATAAATGATGTTTTGAGATAATTAAAATTTTCGGATCTTTCGTTTTCCTTACAGACACGCCTTGTTAGTATACCCCAGACATTTTCAATTGGATTTAGAACCGGTGAGCATGCTGGATTGTCTATTAAATCGACCGAAACCTCCTATAAAAACGTTTTTGTCGGGCGACTTTTGTGTATTCGGCCGTTTTTCTGCATGAAAACATAGGGGTTTTCCCAATTTTAATGTAAATATGTAAGCAAGCTATTATCTAGGATCCGTATATAGTCAGAACTATTCATTCTAAGGCTGTAAGCTTGCAGGTTTAATGTTACGAACGTGTTATATGCTCCCAATACCTCTAATGACCCGCCACCAAAGTTTCTCTTTAAGAAATTAAAAGGTTTATTTCCCAGATCGCGCCAGTAATGGTGAAAACCTTCAGGTACATCGAGATTAAACTTATTCTCACCAGAAAAAATTACCTATTTGGAAATTAAGCAATAAGACTGATGCAAGAGACAAATGTATCATTTTCCCTACCGAGCTCCAAGTGCAGCAAGATGGGCACAGGATGCCGGCGAATTAATGACTTTTTTAATATTTCGCCGCATATCAAGGTCATTTAAAATTGGGTTTCGACCAGGTATTCGGTTTTCACCATAATCTTGGAGATTCTTTAAAAAATTGGCGATTGCGGTCCGACTGCGAGCGAATTTTCTTGACATCTTGGTCACAGTCCAGACGGACTTCGAACAGGCAAGAATGGAGTCCATTTCTTCCTCCCGAAGCAAGGTGGAGCCACCAATTTTATTTAATTTTATGTAAATTACTTATGTAAGAGATAATCAACTCAAAAAATCAGAAAGATAATCTCTAAACTTTATTTATTTCAATATGTCTTATAATTGTGATACGGTTGCAAACAGTCCAAATTCTTGGACATTTACGAAAAATTATGTGAAATTTAGCAGACAATGCTAAAAATAATACGTAACGGTTAAACTTTATAGCCAATTCATTGTTCTTTCGTTCTCTATTATTGTTTTTGCAAAATTCGAAATGACAAAGATTTTACGAGGGGAGGAATACAAATTATTGATGTGTCTTATAATTTTGATAAGGAC